>JXCR01058358.1:27005-58004 GCA_002079205.1 Phalaenopsis hybrid cultivar
TAGTTGGGTTGACTTAACATTAAAACTTCTTTAAATTGTGACATGTGCCCTTCATAATAATGTTTCAATCGATGCCTATTAACTTTAAATATCTTTCCATTGTTAGGATCTTTAATAACAACAGTTCCATAATGATAGACTTTAATCACTTTAAATGGTCCTAACCATCTGGATTTTAGTTTTTTCTTGAAATAATCTTTTTCTTGTATTATATAATAAAACTTCTTGTCTAGGTTCAAACTTCTTTTAATTAGTCTTCCGATCATGTCATACTTTCATTTTCTTATTATAGATTTTTGCATTAACATATGTTTCATTTCTAATCTCCTCAAGTTCATTAAGTTGCAATAATCTTTTCTCACCAGTATCCTTTAAATAAAATTTAAATTCTAGCCCAAAATGCTTATGCTCAAATTCTACTAGTAAATGACATATTTCTCAAAAAACAAGTATATATGGGGACATTCTTATTGGAGACTTATAAGCAGTTATGTATGCCCATAATGCAGTTTCTAATCTAACAGACCAATCCAATTTATAGGGATTTATAACTTTTTTCTAAAATTCGCTTTATTTCATGATTTGATATCTCTGCTAGACCGCTAGATTGAGGATGATAAGAATTAGAAAATCTATGGATAATATCATATTTCTTAATCTATTTCTTGATTCTCTTATTCTTAAAATAAGATACTTCATCTGTAATAATTACTCTCGGCAGTTCATAGCTTGTAAAAATATTTTTAATAAAAAATTTAGAAACACTCTAAGCATCACATCTAGGTACAATAATAGCTTCAACCCATTTGGACATATAAGCAACAATAAGTAATGTATATAAATTTCCAAATGAATGCATAAATGGTTCAATAAAATCTAATCCCCACACAAAAAAAAAATCAACTTCTAATGTGTAATTAGAGGCAATTCAGTTCTTCTATAAATATTTCCTACTCTCTGACATCAAACACATTTTTTACTATATTTAGTAACATCTCTAAAAAGAGTAGGTCAATAAAATCGAGCATGTAAAATTTTATATGCAATTCTATTTGTTCCAAAATATTCTCTAAATTCATAATCATGACATCTTTCAATTATCTATTGAGTTTCTTCATAATACACACACCTTCTAATAATTAGATCTTTACATTGTTTGTATAAATATGGGTCATCCCAAGAAAATAATTTTGAATCATACATAAATTTCTTTAATTTTTTATTTTTAATATCAATTAGTAGAATATCACTTACAATATAATTTACTATATCGACATACCACGGTACATTCATTTCATCAATACTATGTAATTATTCATCAGGGAAATTTTTTAAAATTTTGTTTGCAAAATTAGTTAATATTTCTCTTTCTAGTCTAGACAAATGATCAGGTATTTGATTATCATTTTCCTTTCTATCAACTATTATAAAATCAAACTCTTGAAAAAGAAGTTTCCATCTAATTAATCTTTGTTTAACATCCTTTTTTTTGCTTCAGGAATTTAATAGCAGAATGATCTTTATGAACTATACATTTATCTCCAATTAAGTAAGGTCTAAATTTATCAAAGACATAAACAATAGCTAATAACTCTCTTTTAGTAGTAGTGTAATTGATTAGAGCATCATTTAAAGTTTTACTAGCATAATATATTACTTTAAAAACCTTGCTGTGCCTTTGTCCTAAAAGAACCCTAATAGCATAATCATTAGCATCATACATTATTTCAAATAGTTTTTTCCAATCAAGTGGAATTATTATAGTTTCAGTGATTAATTTTCTTTCAATAAGTTAAATGTTTTTATGCATTCCTCATTAAAATCAAATTTTGTATTTTTTTAAAAAAGTTGGCGTAATGACTTAGTTATTTTCAAAAAAAAATTTATGTAGCATTTGTAGAATCCAACATGTCCTAGAAAGCTTCTTACCCCTCCAACATTAGTAGGAGGTGGTAATTTTTCAATAACTTGAATTTTTGCAGGATCTAGTTCCATTCCATTTTCAAAAATTTTATGACCAAGTACAATTCCTCTTGCGACCATAAATTGACATTTTTCCCAATTTAGTACTAGGTTGATTCTTTCACATACTTTAGAACTTTTTCTAAATTATTTAAACATAATTTAAACTAAGTCCCGAATATAAAAAAAATCATCCATAAACACTTTCGTTCCATGTTCAATAAAATTGCTAAAAATGGACATCATACATCTTTGAAATGTTGCAGGTGCATTGCATAGTCCAAAAGACATTCTACAAAAAGCAAATGTTCCATATGGGCTTGTAAATGTTATCTTCTCTTGATCCTCTAGAGCAATTAGAGTTTGGTGATAACCGATATGTCCATCTAAAAAGCAATAATATTTTTTCCAGCCAATCTATCCAACATTTGGTCCAGAAAGGGTAAACAAAAGTGATCTTTCCTGGTGTCCATGCTTAATTTTTTATAGTTAATACAAATTTGCCAACGAGTAACTTGTCTTATTGGAATTAATATATTTTTCTCATTTTTTTCAACGGTCACTCCTCCTTTCTTTGGAACACAGTGAATTGGACTCACCCAAGCACTGTCTGAAATAGGATATACAATTCCAACATCTAACCATTTTAAGATTTCTTTTTTAACAACTTCTTTCATTATTAAGTTTAATCTCCTCTGAGAATCAACCTTAGGTTCATATTGTTCATCTAGTAGAATTATGTGCATATAAATTGAAGGACTAATTCCTATAATATCTGTTAAAGTCTATCCAAAAACCTTTTTATATCTTTTTAACATCTCTATTAATTTTTGTTCTTGAATTTCAATTAATTCAGAAGATACAATAATAGGCAATGTAGATGACTCTCCTAAAAACACATATTTTAAATGGGTAGGTAATATTTTCAATTCAAGTTCGGGTGCTTTAAAACATGAAGGAATAAGATTTTTATTATCATTTTCCAACAAATCTAATGTTTCAAATTTATCCAGAATATAATCTAAATCTTCTTCTATTATTTCATCCTTGTTTTCAAAAAATTCTCCTTTCCTTAATTTGTTTTCAAACTCTGCCTTAAATTGCTCATTACTTAGATAATCAATAGCTTCATTCTGAAACATTCATTATCTTTTTCTAGTGCAGGATATTTCATAACTTTTGCAATATTAATTGTTACTTCTTGATTGTTAACTCTCATTATTAGTTCTCCTTTTTTCACATCTATTACAGCTCTCCCTATTGCAAGAAATGGTCTTCCCAAATGAATAGGAATTTCATTATCTTCCTCCATATCCAATACTATAAAGTCTACAAGGAAAATAAATTTATCCAATTTAACTAATATTTATTCTATAACTCTTTTTAGATAAGTTATTGATCGATTAGCTAACTGAAGAGTTATAGTAGTAGGGGAAATCTCTCCCAAATCTAAGTGTTTAAAGATTGATAGAGGCATAAGATTGATACTCGCTCCTTAATCACATAAGCCTTTTCAAAAAAACTTTACACCAATAATATAAGATATAGTAAAACTACCAGGATCTTTTAATTTTTCAGAAGACTTTCTCTGAAAAATAGCACTACACTCTTCATTGAGTACAACGGTCTCGTGATTTGTAGAATTCATTTCCTTATTTAGTATATCCTTCATAAATTTCATATAACTTGGCATTTATTCCAAAGCTTCAACAAAAGGAATGTTTATCGTTAACTTCTTAAGGATTTCCAAAAACTTTGTAAATTGTTTATCTTTATTCTTTTGCTTTAGTCTTTCAAGAAATGGAGGTAATGATTTTTCTATGGGAACCTATGTTTGTTCATTTTCATTGTGGTCATTTTCCATTTCTTCCTTCTCTTCATCAACTTCAGTTTCTCTTTTGGATTCTAGTTTCAACTTCCTTTCCACTTCTTAATTGAATAGCTTTAATTTGCTCCTTATTTTGATCTTTTGGATTAACTTCCACAGTACTCGGAAGAATTTAGAATGTCTGATACTAAGTGTAGTAGCAATATGTCCTAATTGATTTTAAATAATTATAATAGCAGCCCCTTTATTCTATGTTTTATTTCCCATATTCAACATTACTCCTTCGATTGTCAACTTCTTTTCCTTAACTTGTGGGTTAGGGTTAGAGTTAAATCTAGGAGGATAATAAGGTCAATAATTTGGATTTTCTTGGTTGTTCAAATTTTCAGAGGGATTCACCGAATTGTTATAATTATTCCAACTAAAATTAGGGTGATATTTCCATCCAGGGTTATAATAATTAGAATAGGGTTTGTTATTTTGATTATTGATAGCATTCAAAGTTTTATAAGATGATTGAGTATCAATTATCTGTCCTAGTGAATTTTCCTCTAATACTGGGGGTATTTGAGAATAGTTCACTCCTATTTGATCAATATTTTTGAAATAGCAGCAATTTGAGATGCCAAAATAGACATTGCATCAGATTCATGAATACTAGCTACCTCTCTTAGGATTTACCCTTTTAGAGGGCCATTGAAAATTTTTAGTAGTCATTTCTTCAATTAAAGAGTATGCTTCACCAAAAGATTTGGACATTAGTGATCCACCTGCAGTAGCATCTATAATTGATCCAAGTGATCATACTAATCCAATGTAAAATGTTTAAATTATCAACCAATCTGGTAGAGCAAGGTGTGGATATTTTCTAAGAAGATATTTAAATATTTCTCATGCTTCATATATCAATTCTCCTTCAAACTGACAAAAAGATGTAATATCATTACCGCTACCTTCCCCAGCAACGGCGCCAAATACTTGATCCTAAGAATATAGTTGTGCAAAATATATAAAGTTAACTTCGCTATGCAACAGTGCTAAAAACTTGATGCAATTGTTTATAAACAAGAAATTTAAGCAATTTATGTTGGGATTCTATCGAATTATACGTATCGTTATCAAATAAAGAACTTTCTATTTAAGCCCCAAATATCGATCCCACGGGGAAAATTTAAATTTGAAATGATATATTAACTAGGAAACTCACAGAAAGTAAAACAAAATTATTTTCACTAATTTCAAATGTTGAGAATTTATGAGAACTAAATTATTTAACTACTAACAAAAATGAAGTGCAAAGTTTAAACAATAACTACTAAACTATTAAACTATGTTTATGTGAAGAAAATTTCTTATGTGAAAAAGCATCTTTCCTACTACAATGAGATTTTAGTAAAATGAGATGAGTTAAATGGTTTTAGTATGTATTGTGCTAAATAAGAGCAGATTTAATTCTCTACCTTGATACAGTGTTATAGAAAATCATTGGCTAATCTCAGGTTTAGTCTATAAATCCGTGCCTAGGCTGGGAGTATACTGGCTCCCACTCCAGAGCTCCCACTTCCCTTCACCTGAAGGCTAACTCTCACCTTAGTTCTTTAGACACTAAGACCAAATTGAGTATTTTAGTCTATCGCCCTAAAATTTTTAATTCTACACCCAACAATGTATATTTCCTTATTTATTTGCACTTAACTCTATGAACAATGTTGTCCTTCATGGAATCAAATGTGATCCTCACTCTCTTGTAGAACTCATACTCGATTTCCCGGATTATATGTTTCACAACATATTTTAACAATTCAATTAGTCAGTTCAAAAAGTAAATTAAGTTTAGAGTTAAAAAATCATCACAATTTATTTTATATTTTAACATTGGCACATCCATATTGTCTGTTCATTTCACCATATTTTAGAGTAGAGAGAAATATAAGGGAAACTACTCAGACTTCATGAGAATGATACAACAAAACATAAATTTCATATATAACAGAAATTTCATACAGCACTAATAAACAAATAACACTTATCTGAAACTTTTTCTCAAAGCAAATCCCTTGTAGCCTTTCCTAGGAAATGAAGGAAAAAGAAATCTCTCACTTTTATCCTTCTCCAACACACTTAATCTCAACACAAAAACTTTAAATTTATAAAGAAAAATCACTAATAAACTTCAAAATGGTGGTAGAATGAATATGGAAAAGTGTATTGGGTGTAAGAGATTGAATTGAGGCGAGGAATGGCAAAAATGAGTGAATTTTTTGTTCAATTTCAGCCCCAAATAGAGCCTAGAGTCGGTTCTCCAATAGGTGCATCCAAAAACTCTTCGAAAGCATCCAAATTTGTCAAATCTTTTAGAAATAGGGTCTGAACTGACACTGACAAAAAGAAGTAAATTTTTTTATCAATTTCAGCCCCAAAAAGAGCCTAAAGTCAGTTCTTTAATAGGTGCATCCGAAATCTCTTCAAAAAGCATCCAAAATCATCGAATCTTTTAGAAACAGGGTCTGAACCGACACTAGCGCCGTCGACGCCCATTTTGGCATTATCGGCACCAGTGGTACGAAATTTAATTCACCGCTCTCTATCAAACGACGCTGTTATCACTGAACAAATTTTCAACTTCTTCATTTTAACTCAAAATTTTATCCTTTTTGCTCCAAGTCCTAAAATTCAATAACCTACAAGAAGACATGAAAAATACCTTCCATTAAAGTGCAGTATTACAAAAAATGAGTATAAAATATGGGTCTAAAAATGCATATATTTTTGGTGTATCAATTCTGAGTAGTTTTCCTTATCTTTTCCCTTAAAATGATAAGTGATTAAGTGTTGAAAGGAAGTTGTGTGAAGTATTAAGCTTCATTGTTGGAAGAAGTTATGATGATTTAAGAGTTTGCGCTTCATTTACTTCTTAATTTGGTAATACCTTTTTTGAGAACATGTAAGATCCAAGATGGTATTGTCTCAGTCAACAAATGCTTAGAATCACATATTGATTTCATGGATGAGAGTGTAGTCCATAGAATAGAGTGCAAATAATTAGGGAAATAAACTTCTCAAGGGTGTAGATTTAGAGGAATTTTGAGTGATAGGCCAAAGCCTCTAATTTGATTTATAATTTTAGATTCTTATATGAGATGTTAGCCCCCGGGTGGATGGAGAAGAGGGAACTCTAGAGTGAGAGCTAGTATCTTCTCTGCCTAGCCAATCTTCAAGATTATTCAAACTATAGATTAGTCAATGATCTTTATAGCATCTCTAGTAAGGGTAAAGAATAATATTGCTCTTATTTGGCACAACAAATTTAGAATACTTCCACAACTAAATTTCTCTACTTATGCTAAATTTGGTTTCTAGAAGTTTAAACCGTGAATTGGTTAACTTGAACATAGGAGATAGTTCTAGGATATGGCTTGAAGTTATAGGAAGAGTTTAGAGCCTATAAATAGAAGGGTATGAGTAGAAATCTCACCACACCTCCATTTAAACCTAATTCTTAAGTGAAAAAGAGAGAGTTTTGAAAACATCATCTTGGGAGAGTGATTTGAAGAAGAAGGAGGAAGTAATGAGAAAGAATTTTATTAGTCAGAGTGCGCAAGAGATGTATAATGGTTTCCTCACCTTTAATATCAAAGGAATAATGGAGAAAATCACTAAAATTGAGGCTAACGTGGCTTCAATTAAAGTGAAAGTGATGAAAGTTAACGCACATATGGATCATATGAGATGGAAACTTAAGATGTTGTTTAGCCACAACAGTTTTATAGAAAAAGCGGACAATGCATTGTATCTAAAGAATAAGTGGATTGAGGAAGATTCAACTAGAGTAATTAATCATCTTACGTTCTTTCAGATATACATTCTAAATGCTGATGGAGAAACTAACGATAGGCTAGAATTTGTTCCATCGACTAGAGAATGGAATGAAGTTTGTGATTTAGAATTTATGTGTTTACTATTTGTTTATGATAAATGTGTTTAGGGTTTGTTTATGTTAACTGTGTTTAGTGTGTTTTAATGTTATGATTGTCTAGTGTTTATGTTAAGAATCTTCTCATCTGAGATTATTTGGATGGAGAATTTATGTATCTGAAAGTGTTTGTAATCGTTTATGAATATAAGTGTTTTGTTTATGTGAAATTTCATTTTATTGTGGGATGAATCAAATTAGTTAAATTTGGTGAATCTTGAGTAAGAGAAGGATAAAATGGGAGGAAATAGTTATTACAGTGTTGTTGACCTCACTTTTGGTTGAGGTCTAGTTTTTCCTCTTTAGTAGCCTAGGATCTAGCCATAGGTCTTTCCTATTGACTATTCCTAGACAATTAGAAATGGAACCCTCACCATTAGAAATTCCAAACTCCTTTTTACTCTACTTGAAGTTCCACATAGTGGTCCTAACCTCTAGCACTTAGTAGGTGGGGTCATTATGAGGGAGCTCAAGGAGAGTTTTCATAGGACTATTTGACCTTAGGGTTAACCCTGGGTACTGTTCTAGAGCTAAGGCACTCACTACAATCACCTCACTCACAATGACTCACAAATACAAACCCAAAACATCTTGATTTTAATCTCATAATCCTTTGGGAGACTTATGTAGATGGTCCCCTAAACCCTCTGACCCTAGGCTAGGGTTTAGCTAAGACTAGTACATAGAGGAATCAAATGGGGTTTCCATTGGTCCATGACTTATTTATGGTGGTTAGCTCCCCAATTCTACCAAAGATACCCAACATAGCCTTTTGCCCCTAATCTCCCCCAAATTACCTAAATACCCTTGAAACCTAAAGTCTGTTCAAATATCTAAAATTTACCCAAAATACCCAAATTTGTTCAAAAATAATTTCAAACCTTTTGAAAATACCCAAATTACCCAAAATGACCAAAATTTGTCAAATTACCAAATTACCCCTCCTTAGCCCAAAATTTCAAAAATTCCCAAAAATCCTAAAAATTCCCAAAACCTTCAACATTGTCTCTATTCTATTTTTCTTAACTACTGCATGACTTAATTTGGCCAATTTTACCATCTCTGTCCAAAACCCCAAAATTTCCCTTAAAAGGCCCCATCTCCCTAAATCCACCTCAAATGTCCATCAAATCGGTCCCAATTTCCCCCAATTTCAATCCTAAACTTAAATTCACCTTCCATGTGAAAAATTTAAACCAAATCCAAGCTAAATTGGCCCATTCTTTTAGCCCAATTTTGATTTAGGTCAAAGCCCTAATTTTGGCCACATGACCTAATCTCACCCAATTAAACCCATAGCCCACACAATTTGCCACAATTTATGTTGAAAATTATTCATAACATTCCTAAACATCCAACTTGACCTTAAATTGACCTTGGTGAAGCCTCAATTTCATTTAATTTCAACCGAAGTCAAAAGCCCCAAATTTTGCCCCAAATTGGTTATGCCTCCAAATTTCACCAAATTGATTGCCTTAACCCCAAAATTGACACCCAAATCATCTTGAAAACTCTTCATCACATTCCTATTGACCATTCTCAATAATCAATTTGGACTTAGCCCAAGCCTAGCCCAATCTAGACCCAAGTCTAGCACAACATGCCCAAATTCACCAAAATTCCAAAATCCTTCAAATTGACCCTCCAATTGAACTCAAAATCCTTTCAATCCTCCACAAAAAATGTCCATTACAATCATCCATATCAAATGCATCAATTAATTGAGCCAATTAAGATGGTTAGCCTAGCCCAAACCCATGATCATTTGCACCCACTTAGACCCATGCACCAAAATTGACCTAGACATGTCAAATTGGTCAAAGCAAGGCCACCACATCCAAATTTTGGACCCTATTGATCAAGCCAAACCCCATGGAACCACCATAATGAGCCATGGACCGAGGGATCACCAAATTAAGGGATTTCATTCCATATTTTCTTAATCCAAGGATATTTTTGCCAAAACTGAACACCAACACATTTAATTACTGTGACATATTCCTCTCGCTCACCTAACCTCCTAGCCACCTCCCCTGGCCTGGCGCGCCTGCCTAGTAGCCGGAAAATGTCCAAAACAAGAGCCACCCCCATGAAATCAAACCCAATTCAAACCTAGAGGCCATCTCATCCAAATTAAATTTTAAAGCCTCTCTGCCCTCCACCTAGGCATCACTTTTCACCCCCCAATTGGCCATGACAACCTCCCAAAAGCCCATTTTATAAAAAGCTCACATCCACGGACATGGAGGGAGTGCTAAAATTTTTTTAAATAGAGCCCTCCAAATTACTCCTAGAGCCTCTTTGAGACCTCCTTAGTGCAACCCAACCACCATATTGCCCGGAATCCCCTGCTGGAGTTCAATTTTTGAGCTCAAAACCTTGTCGGAGACAGGACAAAGCTCTCACACCTCTACAATCCACCAAAATTAAATTAAACTCAGTCATACCATCACCACAGTGAAATAAGAAGAAGCCCCATCAAATCTCCCTAATACAAAGCCCCTAGCGTAGCTCTAGACCAACACCTGAAATCAAGCTTGGTCGAATTCATACCTAGGCCTTTCACCACAGCAAGAGGCTTAATCCCTAGCCTCCTTGGACTTCCACAAAAGTGTCGAGCACCTCTGATTGAAGTTTACCTTCTGAGAGAAAAGGTATTGAACTCCCCTCTTCTCGATCCTATTTTGATTCTCCATTTGATTAGGCTTAATTTAATTACATGATTACCTTATGGATGTGTTTGGACACTTAGACGAGTATTTATAAACAAACCACACTTAATTTAGTTATGAAATGAGTGAGATCTTAAGCTTTTAAAATGGATGATTCTCGGGCTAAGCCATTGGGGACGATGACGGGGAGTCGTCCGATCACGCGTTTATCTCATCAACGAACGAGATATAGCCGAACATCTCCTTCATATGTGAACCATAGGCCGAGTCAGCGCTGAGGTGATGGCAGCGTCGAATGGGAGCGCGTCACATGGAGTTTCGGAGCCACCTAAGATCTAGTCAGCGTCGCACGTTTAAATAGATAAATATGGTATTTTTTAATTTAAATAAATAGCCCTAACTTTAAAAATCCATATCTTGGTGTAGAAAAATCACAAAAAAAAAATCTCTTGCTCAGTGAACAGGGGAGAATAATGTGGAATTGGTTTTAAATTTATTTGATGCATATTTTATTTTTAATTAATTAAATATGATTTTGAGTCTTTTAATTCTCCATGCATGTAGACATTTCATCATGACTTGAAATTTTGGTATGTTGTTGCCTCTATCTTAGGGAACATCCTTTGATTTTTCTATAATCATAAGATATCTCTACACAAAGATCCATATTTTCTAATTTTATGTCTATTATTTACATAAATTAATCATAATAATTGGCATGTAGCTTAGAAAAATCCAAGAAAATTTTGCAAGGTTTGTAATGACCAGAGAACCCTTTGAAAAATATTTCATGGGTTAAGTCATTAAGAATGCACTTAATTTCCACCAACCCTAAAACACAAAGAAAATTAATTTTGGGAAACACAAACATCTAAATGACTTAATTTTTAATCTCCACTGTGATTTATATTTCAAAAAACTTCTGATAAAAATTTCAAAACATTTGGAGCTCATTTATAAACTCAAATTGATTCTTCAAGTTAAATGCAACTTTTAACACTAAAATGATTTTCAATAATTAAAATATAACTCAAAAAATTAAAAAAAATTATTTTTTTTGAGTTAGCTATGAATAGAGGAATTTTTTAAAAATAAATTTGAAATTAAAAATGAAATTTCCATTTTTAAGTCTATTTTTAATATTTAAATTATTAAAAAATGATAAAAATAAAAAAAATAATAAAATTCATAGAAATTTTCTAAATTGTTTCCTAAGCATTTAGGAACAATTGGAGCATTTTTCCTAATTTTCTAAGTGAAGATGTTGAATTTTAAAGCTCAAAATAATTTTTAAAGGCTAAAAATGGATTTTCCCTAAAATAATTCTAAAAATTCAAAGAAAAATCATAAAAAAATGAACTTTCTTTTCCTAGGTTCCTTGACATTAGATAGATTTAATAAAAATACAAAACTTAATTTTCCACATTCAAAATATTTTGTAATTAATAAATACTCTAGAAAATAAAATAATTCTTAAAATTCAAATATAATTCAATAAATCATGAAATTTGGGCCAAATGTTTCTCTCACCTAATTCTATCTCCATTAAAAATTTTAAGGGATTAGGCTTTGTCTTGGACAAGTTATGATTTTTTTTCAAAAAAACCTATTTTTGCATTAAAATAAACATGTAAATTAAATTAAATTTTGGAAAATCACATTTTCTCCTCTGATATCTTAATTGACCCATGAGTGAGTTGGGATAAAAATTCCAAAGTCATTTGAATTAAATTTGATAAATTATGAAGTGATAGAGCCTTAGGGGCAAAATGTAATTTTTGAAGTTTGGCCTTAATTAACATTTAGGCTTAATTCAAGGAGAGAAAAGGGTAACCTCTGATTTTAACTAACTTATTTGGATGATTGAAACATAAGGGGATTAATTGGTAAAAACCAACCTCACCTTTTTATAATCCAAGGATAAAGTTGTAATTTCCTTAAATTATTAAAATTTTGAAGTCTAGTTAATTAAATGATCCTAGACTTAGGGGTATGACTTTGGAAGTTGATAACTCACTAATTTAATACCCCTACTGGATGTTCAAATGCCATTTATGTGTGTTGAAAGTGTATAATTATTTTCACTTAAAAAAATCAACTTCTTCCAAAATAACCAAGACATCTACCTAGGTCTAAAGGGCTTAGTGGTGACTTAAGTTAAAATCAAATTTGATTAAAAAAGAATTAGAAGAATGAATATAAAGTAAAACACCTTTGAACACCATAAGCCCAAATTAGAACTCAAATCGGCTAAGTGTTTCAATAACGCTAACTTGACCCCTTTAAGAATCTTCACCCACATAACTTCCAAATTAAATGGCAAGTGATAATTACCTTACTCTTAAGGATAATTGAAATATCAATGTTCATTAAGCATTAAAGGTATTTACAGGATGGGTTAATAAGCAACTTAATAAGTTTAAATGAGTTCGAGACTTTTCACCAGGTAGTGAGAGGGAAGCATGGACTTGCTTTTTCCCTTAGACTTGGTTGATACCTCAAAGGTCTACTAAACTAAACATGTTTTGCTTAACAAAAATCATCCTTAATCAAACTAATAGGGACCCACCAAGATATGATCTAGGTTTAGGTAGGTCACCAAAACCTTACCTTTTTCAATTTACACAAAATTCTCTAACATGCATTTTGAGTTTCAGGTGGTGGAACAATAAGACTCGCTAGATGCACTTTTATAGTTTACAGCATTTTCTTTTCTTAAGCTTTCCACACTGTGCTTACTTACCTGCATGTATGAACAAAACACAAACTTGTTTGCTGAACAATGATGTCACCCTGCCTGAAAACTAAAACTATTAAGATAGCCATAAAACCAAAATCAAAACCAAAACTAAAATCAACCAAGATAAAATTCACCGCCACAACATTCAAAATATAAAAACAACTCAAAATTTAATACAAACCCACACAAAACAACAAATACAACTAAATTAAGGCATCTCTATCAGATGATCGGGAATCCATCGGAGGAGGTAACCTATGGTTGCTAACGAGGATTCCCACGGTCTAAATGAAAGTATGGAACTCATTAAAATGAGTTTAGTAAATTCATTTGGACTAAGTGAATCCAATAGAAAATAGTGGTGTCAGAATGAGAGAACCATGGGATCCTAACCGGTGTCACTTTAATCAACTTTAACATCCCCCATAACATTTAAAGAACTCATCCATAGGGTCGTCTGATTTGACATCATAACTTGACATCGTAGAAAACTTAAACTCGCCCCGACGAGGAGCTTGGAGCTAGCATGGTGGGTAGCATGACCATCTTCAACAGCAAAACCTGTCTTCCCCAGCTAAACCATTCTCTCCTTAGAATTAAACAACCAAGCCATAAGATTTCAAGGGTTGTCTGCTTATGCAACATAAATCTTCACCTTATCTTTAGGCCTTTGTACAACTCTGTTGTACAATATAAGCCCGAACTCGTCTTAGGATTCTGAAGTTGTCATTCATCACAACCTAAATCCTCACATCTTCTAGGCTATTTGTGTGATCGTTTCACATAAATGTAAGCCCTAAACTAATAAAATTGGCTGGATGAAACACTTAAACATTTATCCTCAAAACTGAAGCCAAACATTAGGATATATTGGGAAGTCACCGAGGTTTTCCTCTGAATTTATAACATTCCCTAGATCTTCCTCCTTTGGACTCTACAATAAATGTTCCAAATTTGAACCATTCCAATTTCACACCTCTTCGTCCTATCTCGTTGAAAAGTCGTATCCTTTGAAATCCTTGAAGATAATATTTCCTGATTTTTATCGAGAGTATTCATAGATGACTTCGGTCATTTAGGATGTAATTAACTATAGGGGCTTGCCCTTATAAAAAGCTTATCCAAACTTAGCCTAATATAAACCCAACTTAGTTCTTCATATTAAATAGGAGAAGCTGTCAAAAAATAAATCAATTTCGCAGACCAAACGGAGGTCATATATTTCTTAGTTTATATGACCGAGCCTCATCCTCAAGTCTTGTGTTTATCCGTCGAGATAGATATAGGGTTTGAGGTACAACACTTTTTCATTTAAACTATCAAAAATATGGGGTCAATTTGATTTCATATTTTTCTAAACATTAAAATGCCATTCTAAAGTGGGCGACGGGATTTTGGTTTCGATGACCGACAGCTTCTTACGGGCAACTCTTCCAAATAAAATAGTGTTGATAACTTCTAGCGGCTCCACTGGGGACAAGCTTTTCTCTCTATTTAAATAAGGAAATATTATCTTCCCACTTCGGTAATGTGTCAATGTCCCTCTTGGACCAAATTACTCTTCTTCTGTTGACATACTTTACTCATTTCCGTCTTGGGAAAGTACGACCAACTCTTTGAACTTCAGGACTATCTGTTCAATCAACTTTGAATAGAGGGTTTCAGGAGGCCATTAAGGACTCTTAAAATCTTCATGTTGGGTTGGACCCCAAATAGGTGTGTTGGTGGACTACTACCACCTAGGCATTGTTTATGAAAAATGGGCCCCGCACTTTGTCCTAAACACTTCACATCTCCTATCCAACTTTGATTGGCTATTTTGAAAATTAAATCAAATTATGTTATGATGCGTGCACTTTAAAATTAATTAAATCTTTCTACTTTTAAATTACATTTTTACTAAAAATTTTAAAATTCCCACGAACTAAGACTTACCCAGTCTAAAAATCAACTACTGTTAATTTTCAGTGCTTGCACTAAGATTACAAGGTTTTGGCCATATAACTAACCCCGAGCTTTCTGTTTTAAAGCTGCTGCAATGGCCTACCCAACGCTAATTTTTTCTTGCAACCTGCCGACGAGCCATGAAGCCCGCAATGTAGCTCCACCATTAAGTTTGGAGCTAGATTTGAAGACCTCAAGGTTATCCTCGAGAAGGCCCCGTTCGTCGTGATGAAAGTCACCGCTCCAGAAATTCAGGAGCCATCTGCTATGTCCAACCTGAACTGTCTTCAAGACTTCTCTTCTTATAGGAAGGCCAAGACTACTATTGCCACTATGGAAACTGCCAAGCATGTTGTCCCCGCTGCTACAAAGGGGAAAGAAGTAATAATCATTCAAGAACTGACTGAGGGATTGGTTGTCCCGCCACCAGTATTTGAGATCAGATCAAGTTCAAAGATTACACCGCTAACCCAAACTCAAAAGAGAAGCTGCAATAGAAGAGTTTGGAGGGCTAATAAAGCCCAGGCTCCTGAGGAAATACCTATAGAGGAAAAGCCTCACCAAGAGGAGTTAGAATTGCCAGAGGTATATCCACTTCTGCGGGCAGTAGATTCCATCCTTTAATGGATACTAATGGATACGATAGTATTCAAAAAAATTGTCGCTACATTACTGTTACTTCATGGACAGGGTGTGGAGAGAAAGAAACTTGCTCCTATCACCCGAGTCAGTTCAGTTTTTTAGAGGCTAACTGACAAAGAAGGTTGTTCAGTCAATGAATTACTTAAATGAGTGGGGCATGCAATATCCCCTCATATGATGAAAGAAATTTTAAAGGACATCAAGTTTGTCAAACAACCTCAAAGGTTAACTGAAGATTTACCTGCTCATGTTCCCATTTGGTTTCGCTTGGGAAGCAGAGTTGATACCGCTATTGTCACCACAAATTCCACCACTACCGGGACTACAGATCATCGACCATTTAAGTCAAAACTGGGTCTGAGAATCCTACCGAGCACACACCACAAAGACATGCCTAAAATTTTATGGGAAAAGATGAAGAAATTACCCAATACCGTAGCTGGTCTGCACCATGGGGAGCATACTTCTCCTTGACATCCCGACATTTCTGATAAGACACCATGTCCTGAGACATGACCGTCATAGAAGAAGGATTGGATACCCAAGGTCACTGTACCAATATGGTCCAGTAAGCCTGCATAACAAGATCACGGAATGAAGCCAGGGTCTGAAGTACCTGACATTGTCGCAGTAATTGCTAGTGAAATGGAAGAGCAAGAGGAGGAGGTCCAGTAGGGTCCTCCAGATCTTAGAACAATCAAAGAATCAATGATCAAAGAAAAAGTTGAAAAGCTTAGAGTCAAGATTTTTGAGTTGGCTCGAGTGCACAGAGTCTCCATCGATAATGATGATGAAGATTTTGATTATAATGATTACCTCAAAGAAGATTTCACGGATGTTCATGTTATCGAAACTAGAGTTGTTGCATCTACACCTGAGGCTCAACCTCTCATTGAAGAGAACATCATAGTTGAGCTGCATAGGGCTATTCTCCTAAGGGATAAGCAAGTAAACCAACTGGAGAAAAGGATAGAAGAGATGGCCGCCGCCATGACCGCCATGGCCACCATTCAAAGGAAATCACAAGCACCGCAACTAGCCTCTCCGGAGATCAACCAACCATAAATCATACATATTATGGATGAAAGAAGAGAAGTTGCCTCAGCAAACAGAGATGAATAACCAAAGAAGGATTCTCCATTGAGCGTCATACCATAGAAATAATTTAAGCAAATGGTTGACCATGTTCAGGAGGCCTTAACCCAATCTAAGGGTGGTGCGTTCATTCTAAAAGGTAGACCCTATCCAGAGGAATTTGATGTCTTACCCTTCCCCAAGGGCTTCGTGTCCCCAAACTTTAAGATATTTGATGGGACTAGAAATCCCAGACAACACATAAAACATTTTTTAGCTAGTTGTGACAGCACAAAAAATAACAAAACATTACTCTTCCAATAGTTCGTCAGCAGCTTGTCAGGGATTGCCTTTGATTGGTATGCTGATTTATCCAATGGATCAGTAAAAACCTTTACCGAGCTGGAACAATTATTTGTGAAAAGATTTGCTAGAGCGCAACATCATGTCTCTATAGGAGAGCTCATGATGGAAAAATAAAAGCCCAACTAAACTTTGGTGGATTACATCTTGAGGTGGAGAAACTTTATCATGAAATGTGGATCTCAGCTACAGGAACTTCTTGCAATTGAGATTTTACTCAAAAGCATTCATGGGCCAGTAACATTCACGCTCAAGGGACTCACCGTCAAATCCTTCGAGAAGCTACTCAGTAAAGTCAGCAGTCTTCAAGAAGAAATCAAAAATATGGATTCACACGAGAATTCCAAGACAACCAGAGTGTTTGAAAAGAAATCAAGAATAGTATGAAGATATATGCAGAAAATTCTTTTCAATATTCATCACAGCAGACTCAGAAACAGAATAGCTAGTCTAGCCAGCGACCACCTCAAGGAGGATTATCTTGAACCGAGAATAAGATAATATCTCTAGTAGAATGATAGAAAATGGTGTATTCTTTCAAAGATAAAGCCATGTATAAGATGTTCAGAAGTCTGATGAAGAAGCCTGAGTTCATATTACTAGATCCAAAGAAACCCGAAGAGGTCGACAAGATAGATGAACCAAATTATTGTTCGTACCATAGATTGTTGGGGCACACTATAGAAGAATGTTTTATCTTTAAGGATCGGCTCAAGAAAAATCTCAAAGAAAGAAATATAACGATCCCAAAAGAATATTTAAGAGAACCTGAAAAAGGTTCGGTAAATATGATTTTGGCCGAGCCAATTTCTTCGCTTGATCCATATAATGGAGAGAGGGATGGAGTACTACTTGGGACAAGCTCAAGAGGGACCTAAACCAAATACAAAATTCATCAAGAAAATCTTTTGCATATATCATAAAAGATGAATGGAATAAATTTCGAAGCAAATTATCTAAGAAAGTATTAAATCAAATCCAGAATGCATCAAAACAAGCCTCCATTCGAAATCTTCAGCCTGTCAAGCCTAAGGTGAAGATTCCACCTTAAGAGCCATCGTCGTCAAAGACAAAGAAAAAGAAGAATACTACCACAAATATTGATAGTTCGAGGGGTAGGATAGGGGCTGCCTCTACTAGATTGGTTATCTCGGATTCGGGGAAGAAAATTCTCGAACCCCTAACTTTGAATGATTATCTTTTTGCCCCTTTGGGGTCTTATGAATATAAATATCGTGATTTTGGCTATTTTTTAACTATTTATAGTGATGAAGTAATCGATAATGACTAATCTAGCCTCAATCTCGATTCCCGCAATGATTCTCAAATTGTACTTGAGTCCGATGAACTTGCTATCAAGGTTGAAGAAGACATCAATGATACCATCTATGACAGCACCGGGAGTGAGGAACAAATTCTTGAGCACCACGGTGCACCGCTTGCCATCAACTTATATCTTTCCGATAAAGAAGAAACACCAGAAGATTCAACAATGGTAACTCAAGAAAAGGAAATTAAAGAAGTGAACTTAAGGAGCAGGAGAGTATTACCCCCGAGAACAGCTCTAGTGGATAAAGAAAAATAAATAGTAACTCGGGAAGAACTACCTCCACCTCCACTAGTGGAAGAACCACACAACCAAGAGAAATTAGAGGACCACATAAAGTGGATTACAACGTGCTAGCTCATTATAGGAAGTTGTCGGCTCGATTAAGCATCTATGATGCTCTAATCCTGTCAAAGGAGATGAGAGAATCTCTAGTTATAGCTTCGCTTGACCCAGAGATTTCTTAGCTCAATTGGCCAACACATCATCAGATGAAGTTTGTTCGTTGAATGAAAAGTTTGGGGTAACCTTCACAGATGAAGATTTATTGCTTGGTACAGCCGACCACAATCGAACACTCTACATCTCCGTTTATATTGGTAGATTTGTGTTGTCTAGAGTTTTAGTAGATCCTGGAGAATCTCTCAACTTGATGAGTCTACGGACATTGGCTTATTTGGAAATCAAAGCTCAAGAGCTTATAGTCAATAAAATTATGCTAAGAGGATTCAACCAAAAGGGAGAGAGAGCCCATGGATTGATTACATTGCTTATGAAGGTTGGAGAACTAGCAATAACCTCCAAGATTCATATCATCGATGACGAGACCTCTTTCAATGATCTACTGGGTCGACCGTGGATTCTTGAACACATAATGGTTTCATCTTCTCTACACCAATGCATCAAATACTACAAATAAGGACAATAACATTGCATCAAGGGAGATCTACAATTGTTTTCGGTTCATGAAGTTGACATTCATGAAGATGCTGCCTACTACGAGCCTCCGAAGAAAACTGTCTTCTCTCGTGAAACTGTGGCAAAAAAAAGTACAGATTCAGAAGAAGTACAATGGCAGGGCCATTCAAATCCACTTTAGTGATCTTCTACCACTCTTTTGCAATAAATTGGTGGAGGTTCTTTTAGCTCGCGCATTCGAGGTTAAGGCCGGGGACGTGGACATGGAAGAACCAACTTAATTGTTGAACAGACTAGGTCAACCATCAACATTGGTGATGAGGACAATTTTGAAGATGAAATAATGATGAAAAAATAGAGGAAACCTCAGTACAAGATATCCTTAAAATATGCTGAGAAAAGTAAATATGAGACAATGTATGATCGGATAAATCAGTATGTGAATGCTATGACCCTTGCTCCGATCCTCCCTCAAAAGGTTGAGAGTTTAGAGGTCAAGGAAGTCTGTAGTGCTGGTTCAAAGCCGATCAAATTTTACCGTGCTTCTATTTCTACCAATCATGAAAATCATGTAAATATGGATGATGATCCTAATGAACTAATGGAATTACCTTTTGGTTACTTTTCACCTTGTGTACAAAAGTTAATTCACCAGGGACATTTGCTAAAAAAAATACTAAAAGATAGATTTCAACTTTTTGAAAATTTATGGAGTGTTAAAATTCAAACTCCCAACTCAAAAGAGGGTCTCAGATTTGGTACAGTCAGACCAGTCGATGATTCAGAGTTATGTATGGTTGTTGCTAGTGAATTAGAAGAAGATTTCCTCGATATATGGGATGACTCTACTGATCAGCTCATGACAAGTTGGTCCGCCCAAGAACATTCAAAGTTGGTGACCTTATTCTCATGCTCAAAAGACCTATTCTTGCATGCCGCAAGATATGTGGAAAATTTGAGCCAACTTGGGAGGGACTATTTGTCATTGAAAATGTCTATACAGGAGGAACCTACCAGTTAGTAGACTTCTGGGGTGAAATACCCATGCTACCAATCAACGGACGATACCTGAAGACATACTATGCAACCTGATGTTTCTTGTCGTCACTTAATTTGAAATTTTAAAATTTTGATTTATTTGGGGTTATCTATGTGGCCAAAAGTCTATGACCGGGTCCAAAATTTTTGTAACAAAATTAACCTCAATATAATGAAAATGTTTTAAAAGAATTACACTTCAAATTCTCTCGTTTCTACCTTTGAACTTAATATTCTACTAAATTAAACAAAATTCACACATAAATAAATGGTTTTAACGCCAACATAAAACTAAATTTTCCTTTAATAAATACTTTGTTTTGTTCTTGTTCACGCTAAGTTTCAGCCCACTGATATTTTTCCTGTCGTCTGCAGATAAATGTCAGGCCAGAGGCTGATCTTCACATTTAAATATGCCTGAAATCTCGTACTAAATGATGAAATGGCGCCGCAAGGCGGTACTATAGATTTCAACATGGAATTTAACCAGGTCGCCATGAATTACGAGGGGCCTTTAATGAATGTTGTCAGTCGACGGGAAAATGAAGGGTTTCCCTCACTGCTAAGGTTGAAAACCAAAGACAGTGTGTCACTGAAAGGAAAGAACGTGATGGTACAACAGGACCCAATGGAGGGGCCCAGCCATCTACCATCCCTGATAGCTAAGCCAACTGGGGGCCTGGTCGCTGCTAATAATGAAAGATTGTCAAATGCTCCGCTATAAAGAGCACACTACAGAAATGCTAGCCGCCAAAAGCAGAGGGCTTTCTTATGAGAGGAGAAAAGATTCCAAAAAGAGGCCGAAAAATTACTCACCCCTATTCCTCAGAGGAACATTTATGATCTAGGCATGAGAGAAACTTCTTCAAGCATGCTTTCCATAGATGATGAATCCAAGTTTGTTACTGAGGCAGAAATACCACTAGATTCAGATGTTTTGTGCACGAGTTGCCCTACTTGCAATGCTAAAATACCTGCACGATCATCGGCTACGGGGGCATTCATGGAATGCTCGGACTGCAATGTCTTCACCTACAGCACTACAGTACCTTAGAGGAGTATGCCTCTACAGATGATGGATCTCAGACTATCGGTTACCTGATAGAGGCAGACCATATGTCCCATGGATGCAGAGTCATATGTTTCAAGGGGTAAAGGGCCATATGTCCCGTCAGACGCAGGATCATACATTCTGTTAGAGATAGAGTCACCACCAGCTTGGGTTCCCGCCGCCGTTGAAATAAGGGAACTTCCTCGATAGCCGTCAATCATAAGCACGACAGAATATTACAGAATAAGCAAAGTGAACAAAAGAAATTTGAATTCTACAAAGAATTACAAGGGAGATTCATCAACATATTAGAAGGTTTGAAATTATACACCAAGGTCTTCTCAAAAAATGATGAACAGAGCATTCTTGACTACATTTTTGACCTAAGGGACAGAGCTCAAGCAGGCTTGCTCATGGAAAGGAGCTATTTTGAGCTGAGGAAATGGATGCAAGGAAAAAGGAGAATTACTATCTAGTGTGGCAGCTGCTATAACTTTACAAATGATAGACAAGGGAATCCGCCTGGGATTCTCAGACATGATTATGTGGATGCACTATAGCCAATCATAAAGTGGATGATTAAAATAATGGTCAGGTGGAGTATACTGCCCACTAACTGCATTCCTAACAATTGCATTTTCAACATCTATGATGAGTGTGATTGCATTCCTCCGCATATAGACCACCATGACTTTGTGATACCTTTCTGCACGGTCTCATTCATGAGTAAAAGCAACATCTTATTTGGAAACAAAATTGACATCATTGGTTCTGGTGAGTTTAGAGGATATGTGGAAATTCCCCTACCAGTTTGCTCAGTATTTGTTATCAAAGGCAACGGAGCGGACATCATCAAGCACTGTATTCCAGGAGTACGACACCGTACGGTGTCTGTGACCTTCTGACGGATGGACAACAGCAAAATACTGCACGAATTTCAGCCAGATCCAGAACTGGAGGAGCTGCTACCATACGAGCTATGAGAGGGTTGTACCACTAAGTACATGCAAAGGGAACTCTATCTTGGAGCAAGGCTTAGAAGATCTACTCGATCAGGAGCTCGCATAACAGGAATAGATAGTTAAGGGATTCTTTTCCACTTTACTACATTACAACAAATATGATATATATCAGAGATACTCGACTTATGATATGTGCTTCGTGTGAGACATTTTGGATGTACTTTCATGAAGTTAGCATATTTTAATTTTTGAGGTGTTAGGCTACACTTGATATGTAACATTTATTGGAGCAGATTAATGAATTTTCTTTCAAAAATTTGTCTATTTTTTCAATTTCCCCAATTGTACAATGGATAAAAGCCACAAACCATACATTGATTCAAAATTACAATGAAGCTGCTAATTCATTTCAGCTTAAACCTGCTATTATCCAAATGGTACAAAACAATCAATTTGGAGGTACACCAAATGAAGATCCAAACTTACACCTCGCTAGTTTTGTAGAACTGTGTGCTACTTTTAAATATGATAGAGTCTCAAATGATGATGTCAGACTTAGACTTTTTCCTTTTTCACTGAGGGATAAGGCTAATATGTGGTTAAATTTGTTAGCACCGGGATCTATTAGAACTTGGGGAGAACTTTCACAAAAAATTTTATCCAAATATTCTCCTCCATCCAAAACTGCTAAACTTAGAAATGACATAACATCATTCTGTCAGATTGATGGAGATCTTCCATCCAAAACTGCTAAACTTAGAAATGACATAACATAGTTCTGTCAGATTGATGGAGAGTCAATATATGAAGCTTGGGAGAGATTTAAAGATATAACATCTTTCTGTCAGATTGATGGAGAGTATCCAAAACTGCTAAACTTAGAAATGACATAACATCATTTTGTCAGATTGATGGAGAGTCGAAAAACTGCTAAACTTAGAAATGACATAACATTGTTCTGTCAGATTGATGGAGAGTCAATATACGAAGCTTGGGAGAGATTTAAAGATCTTCTTAGAAATTGCCCTCATCATTCATTACCAGACTGGTGCTGCTAAACTAAGAAATGACATAACATCGTTCTGTCAGATTGATGGAGAGTCAATATATGAACTGCTAAACTTAGAAATGACATAACATCATTCTGTCAAATTGATGGAGAGTCAATATATGAAGCTTAAATGACATAACATCATTTTGTCAGATTGATGGAGAGTCGATATATGAAGCTTGGGAGAGATTAAAATATCTTCTTAGGAAATGCCCAATTGATGGAGAGTCAATATACGAAGGTTAGGAGAGATTTAAAGATCTTCTTAGGAAATGCCCTCATCATTCGTTACCAGATTGGATGATAATCTTCCATCCAAAACTGCTAAACTTAGAAATGACATAACATAGTTCTGTCAGATTGATGGAGAGTCAATATATGAAGCTTGGGAGAGATTTAAAGATATAACATCTTTCTGTCAGATTGATGGAGAGTATCCAAAACTGCTAAACTTAGAAATGACATAACATCATTTTGTCAGATTGATGGAGAGTCGAAAAACTGCTAAACTTAGAAATGACATAACATTGTTCTGTCAGATTGATGGAGAGTCAATATACGAAGCTTGGGAGAGATTTAAAGATCTTCTTAGCATAACATCATTTTGTCAAATTGATGGAGAGTCAATATACGAAGGTTAGGAGATAAATGACATAACATCATTTTGTCAGATTGATGGAGAGTCGATATATGAAGCTTGGGAGAGATTAAAAGACTATTAAGAAATGCCCTCATCATTCGTTACCAGATTGGTTGATAATTCAAACTTTTTATAATGGACATAACATCATTCTGTCAGATTGATGGAGAGTCAATATACGAAGCTTGGGAGAGATTTAAAGATCTTCTTAGAAATTGCCCTCATCATTAGTTACTAGATTGGTTGATAATTCAAACTTTTTATAATAGATTAGTAGGATCTCTTAGAGCGATTATAGATGTTGCAGCTGGTGTTTCTTTAATGTCAAAACCTTTTGATGAGGCTTATTCAGTAATAGAAGAGATGACTACAAAAAATTTTCAATGGCCCTCTGAGCGGGTAAATCCTAAAAGAGTAGCTAGTATCCATGATTTTGATGCAATATCTATGTTAGCTTCGCAGATTACTATAATATAAAAGAAATTAGATGTGGGATGAATTATTCTCCAACACCTCTTGTGATGGAAGAGAATTCATCTGGGCAATTTGTGGATTGCTTCGTAGATTGCTGCAATATCAAAGAAATTAGATCATTATGGGATGAATTATTCTCCAACACAATATCAAAGAAATTAGATCATTATGGGATGAATTATTCTTCAACACCTCCTATGATGGAAGTAATATCAAGGAAATTAGATCATTATGGGATGAATTATTCTTCAACACCTCCTATGATGGAAGAAGAAATTAGATCATTATGTAATGAATTATTCTCCAACACCTACTATGATGGAAGAGAATTCATTTTAGATCATTATGGGATGAATTATTCTCCAACGCTTCCTATGATGGAAGAGAATTCATCTGGGCAATTTGTGGATGTTCAACTTTCATATGAGACTTTAAATGCTATTAATAGACCTAACAACCCCATATTCGAACTATTATAACCCAGGTTGGAAGAATCATCCCCAACTCCTATGATGGAAGAAAATTCATCTGGGCAATTTGTGGATGTTCAACCTTCATATGAATTTAAATGCTATTAATAGACCTTATTCAAACTATTATAATCCAGGTTGGAAGAATCATCCAAAGTTTAATTGTAATAACAATTCTTCCACAAATAAAAAATGAGCAAACATCCCAGTGAACTCATTAGGAAATTCATCCAACAAAGGAAATGTTAACTATAGACCTTCTTATCCTCTAGAATTTAACAGTAATACTTAAATCAAGGAGAAGAAGTTGTCTATGAAAAAATTGATATTAAACATGGCTCATCAATTATAGAATCAAGGAAATCAATTACAAATTCAAGGAAATCAATTACAAAATCAAGGAACAGCTATTAAGAATATTGAAAACAAATTAGAGCATATCTCTACTGCGCTTAGTAACCGAACATTAGAAACTTTTCCTAGTACTGTGGAACCAAATCCTAAAGACCAAGAAAAAGAACAAATCAAAGCGATGCAATTACGAAGTGGAAAAGAATTGGAAACAAGGGTGCAAAGAAATAGAAACTGAAAAAGAGAAAGTGGATACCGAAAAACAGAAGGATCACGAATACCCAGATTTAGAGTATACATTTACACCAATGAAAACTACTGTGGAGAAATCTCCACCACCGTTTCCTCAAAGATTAAAGGAACACAAACAGAATAAACAATTTTCCAAATTTTTAGAAATTCTTAAGAAGTTAACAGTAAACATTCCCTTCGTAGAAGCTTTAGAGTAATGTCCAATTATGTGAAATTTATGAAAGATATTCTAATCTTCGTAGAAGCTTTAGAGCAAATGCCCAATTATGTGAAATTTATGAAAGATATTCTGAACAAAAAGGAAGTTCATGGATAATAAAATTGTTGCACTTAGCAAAGAGTGTAGTGCAATTATTCAGAAAAAGCTTCCTGAAAAATTTAGGTAGTTTCACTATACCGTGTGCTATCGCTGAAAAATTTTATGGAAGAGCTTTATGTGATTTGGGAGCCAGCATTAATCTTATGCCTGACAGCTTCACTATACCATGTGCTATTGGTGAAAAATTTTATGGAAGAGCTTTATGTGATTTATTTAGAGAAGAGTGTAGTGCAATTATTCAGAAAAAGCTTCCTGAAAAATTAAAAGATCCAGGTCTGTTGCACTTAGCGAAGAGTGTAGTGCGATTATTCAGAAAAAGCTTCCTGAAAAATTAAAAGATCCTGGTAGTTTCACTATAACGTGTGCTATCGGTGAAAAATTCTATGGAAGAGCTTTATGTGATTTTGGAGCCAGCATTAACCCCATGTTCTATCGGTGAAAAATTTTATGGAAGAGCTTAATGTAATTTGGGAGCCAGCATTAATCTTATGCCTCTATCAATTTTCAAAAGATTAGGATTTGGAGAAGTATCTCCTACTTCAATAACTCTACAATTAGCGGATCGTTCAGTTACATATCATAAGGGAGTTATAGAAGATGTGTTAGTAAAAGTGGATAAATTTATCTTTCCTGTGGATTTCATTATTTTAGATATGGAGAAAGATAAAGAAATACCTATCATTTTAGGGAGACCATTTTTAGCTACTGGAAAAGCTATGATAGATGTTTAAAAAGGAGAATTAATTAGGAGAGTTAATGATCAAGAAGTAACTTTTAACATTGCAAAATCTATGAAATACCCTGCTATTGAAAGAGATAATGAATGTTTTCACATGAAAATTATTGAACATCTACTGAACGAACATTTTAAAGAACATTTAGAAGATAAAAAAGCATTTTGAAGAAGAAGAACATTTTTTAGAGAAGGAACAATTTGAAAAGAATGATGAAGTTATTTTGGGCAAATTAGAAAATGAAGAATTAGATTATGTTCAGGAAAGATTTGAGATGTTGGATATTACGGAAAATGCCGATAAAAATCTATTTCCATCGATTATAACACCACCTGAACTTGAGATGAAAGTATTGCCCAACCACTTGAAGTATGTATTTTTAGGAGACTCATCTACATTACCTGTTGTTCTATCTTCAGAATTAAATGATCATCAAGAGCAAAGACTGTTAGATACATTAAAAAGATATAAGAAAGCTTTTGGTTGGACCTTAGTAATTGCAAGAGCAAAGACTGTTAGATACATTGAAAAGATATAAGAAAGCTTTTGGTTGAACCTTAGCTGATATTCAAATGCTGTTAGATACATTGAAAAGATATAAGAAAGCTTTTGGTTGGACCTTAGCTGATATTAAGGAATCAGTCCTTCATTAAAAAGATATAAGAGAGCTTTTGGTTGGACCTTAGCAGATATTAAAGGAATCAGTCCTTCGTTAGATACATTAAAAAGATATAAAAAAGCTTTTGGTTGGACCTTAGCTGATATTAAGGGAATCAGTCCTTCGATGTGCACAAAATTATTTTAGATGAAAAATATAAAATAAGAGTTGATCCACAAAGGAGATTAAATCTGATGATGAAAGAAGTAGCTAAGAAGGAAATTTTGAAATGGTTAGACACTGAAATTATATATCCTATTTCAGATAGTGCGTAGGTAAGTCCAATTCATTGTGTTCCTAAGAAAGGAGTGACTGTTGAAACAAAAGAAAATAATGAATTAATACAGCAAGTCCAATTCATTGTGTTCCTAAGAAAGGAGGGGTGACTGCTGAAGCACAAGAGAATAAATAAATTTTGAAATGGTTAGACACTGGAATTATATATCCTATTTCAGATAGTGCATGAGTAAGTTTATTCATTGTGTTCCTAAGAAAGGAGTGACTGTTGAAACAAAATAAAATAATCAATTAATACCTATCAGACAAGCTCCTAAAAAAGGAAGAGTGACTGTTGAAACAAAAGAAAATAATGAATTAATACCTATCAGACTCGTAAAAAGGAGTGACTGTTGAAACAAAAGAAAATAATGAATTAATACATATCCAAAAAGTTACTGGGTGAAAGGAGTGACTATTGAAACAAAAGAAAATACTGAATTAATACCTATCAAATAAGTTATTGGGTGGCGTATTTGCATTGATTATAGAAAATTAAACACTGCCACCAGGAAAGATCACTTCCCTTTACCCTTTTTAGATCAAATAGTGGATAGACTTGTTGGGCACAAATATTTTTGTTTTTGAGATGGATATACCGGTTACCATCAAATTCATATTGCTCCGGAGGATCAAGAAAAGACAATATTTACTAGTCCTTTGGAACTTTTGCTTTTCGAAGAATGCCTTTTGGATTATGTAATGCACCTGCAACATTCCAAAACTTTTGCTTTTCGAAGAATGCCTTTTGGATTATGTAATGCACCTGCAACATTCCAGAGATCCATATTTAGTAAGTTAATTGATGATGGATTGGAAGTATTTATGGATGATTTCTCTGTATTTTAATATCATTTGACGCATGCTTAAGTTACCTTGAAAAAGTTTTGGAGTTATGCGAAAGAACTAATTTGGTTCTAAATTGGGAGAAATGTCAATTTATGGTTGCAGGAGGAATTGTGTTAGGGCATAAAATTTTGGAAGAAGGTATCGAAGCAGGCTCTGCAAAAATTCAAGTTATATATAAACTAACACCTCCTACTAATGTAAGAGAGGTTAGGAGTTTTCTTAGACATGTTGAATTTTACAGGCATTTTATTAAAGATTTTTCAAAAATTACTAAACATCTATGCCAACTTTTAAAAAATGACAAGAAATTTGAATTTACTGAAAACTGTTTAAAAACTATTGAGTTATTAAAGGAAAAATTAATCATAGCCCCTATTATAGTTTCATCTAACTGGGAGAAACCATTTAACCTGATGTGTGATGCTAGTGATTATGCTTTTGGAGCTGTTCTTGAACAAAGGTATGAAAAGATTTTTAAAGTTATATATTACGCTAGTAAAACTCTTAATGATGCACAAATTAACTATACTGTTACTGAAAAAGAGTTACTAGCAATTGTGTATGCTTTAGATAAATTCAGTTCTTATTTAATTGGAGCTAAATGTGTTGTGCATATTGATCACTCTGCTATTAAATATCTGATGCAAAAGAGGGATGCTAAACCAAGGTTGATTAGATGGATATTTTTGATGCAAGAATTTGATCTTGTGGTTATTGATAGAAAGGGAACTGATAATCAAATTGCTGATCATTTGTCAAGATTAGAATACCAAGAATTATCCAACACTGACAATGAAATTACAGACAGTTTCCTTGATGAACAACTTTATAATTATAATGAGTGGAAAATACCATGGTATGTTAGTATTGCTAACTATATTGTAAGTGATATTTTGCCACCTATGCTGACATTGCAACAACAAAAAAAGTTCATTCATGATGAAAAAAAATATTTTTGGGATGAGTCTTATTTATATAAACAATGTAAGGATCTTATTATGAGGAGATGTGTTCCTTGTGAAGAAACTAAGCTAATCATTCAGAAATGCAATGATTCTGAATTTGGAGGACATTTTGGGATTGATAAAACTGCTTATAAAATTTTACAAGCTGGATTTTATTGGCCTACCATCTTTAGAGATGTTTATAGATAAATAAAAACTTGTGATCGATGTCAACGAGTAGGCAATATATCTAGAAGAAATGAAATGCCTCTGAATTTCATGTTAGAAGTTGAGATCTTTGACCTTTAGGGATTAGATTTTATGGGATCATTTATTCCTTCATTTGGGAACTTATATATATTAATTGTAGTAGATTACATTTCTAAGTGGATTGAAGCACAAGCTTTACCTCGTTGTGATGCTAAAAGTGTTTCAAGATTTTTAATGAAAAATATTTTCACTAGATACGGAATGCCTAGAATGATTATCACTGACGGAGAATCCCATTTCAGAAATAAATACATTCAGAGATTGGCAGAAAAATTTAATATTATTCATAGAATCTCTACTTGCTATCATCCTCAAATCAGTGGGTTAGCGGAAGTTTCTAATAGAGAGATTAAACAAATACTTGAAAAGACTATAAACCCTTGTAGAATAGATTGGTCCACTAGATTGGATACTGCATTATGAGCTTACAGGACTGCTTATAAAACTCTTATTTGAATGACTCCTTACAGACTGATTTTTGGAAATACTTGTCACTTACCAGTTGAATTGGAGCATAAAACATATTGGGTGATTAAAGAATTCAATTATAATTTGAAAGATGTTGGTAAGAAGAGATTGTTATAATTAAATGAGTTAGAAGAATTAAGAAATGAATCTTATGATAACGACAGAATTTATAAGGTGAAACTAAAGTTATGGATTAAAGATTTCAATTATAATTTGAAAGATGCTGGTAAGAAGAGATTGTTACAATTAAATGAATTGGAAGAGGAAATGAATCTTATGATAACGATAGAATTTATAAGGAGAAACTAAAGTTATGGCATGATTAAATGAGTCTTATGATAATAATAGAATTTATAAGGAAAAATTAAAATTATGGCATGATCGAAAGATTAATTAAAATAACTTTGAACTAGGATAAGAAGTTTTGTTTTACAACACTAGGCTGAAGTTATTTCCTAGAAAATTGAAGTCTTGTTGGTTAGGACCCTTTACTGTGACTCAAGTTTATACTTACGAAGCTGTTGAAATTAAAGATCAAAAGATGGGAAATAGATTTAAAGTAAATGGACACAGATTAAAACCATATTATGAGGGTAAAAGACCAAATTTTAAAGAGGTTTTAATGATCAGTCAACCTGAATGACACCTGAATAGGTCGGGCTAATGACGTTAAACCAAGCGCTTTATGGGAGGCAACCCATGTTTATCTTTATTTTTATCACAATTATAGTAGTTTTTATTTGAAATTA
>JXCR01058358.1:63892-75064 GCA_002079205.1 Phalaenopsis hybrid cultivar
AAATTTTGTTGTGTTTTCCCCATGAGATCTAAGTAGTTTTCTCTGTCTTTCTCCTTGTCTCGAGATTTGTGAAATGGTGATCTGAATTGGTGAAGCCATGAAAATGTTTAAGAAATTGTGATGATCTTTTCACTTCGATCTTAATTTACTTTCAATCTGGCCAATTGATTTGTTAAAATATGTTGAGTTTTACAACTAAAGTGAAGATTACATCCAAGATTCAGGGAGGTCAAAGCCCTTGGAAGTTGGGTGCAAATAAATAGGGAAATAATATTATCGGGCGTAGAATTGGAGATTTTAGAGTGACAGACTAAAATCCCCAAATCAGGGCATAGAATTGGAGATTTTAGAGTGACAGACTAAAATCCTCAATTCGGTCCTATCGGTTGGGTCAATTTAGTCCTATCGTTTATGTTGAAGTGTAGATGTTATCCCTGAGGTGAGGGGAACGTGGGAGCTCTGAAGTGAGAGTTGGTATCCTCTCAACCTAGCTGCAGATTCAGTAAACAAGCATAGGGTTAGTCAATGTTCTTTATGCCTGGACCAAAGGGTAAAGAATAGGTATGCTCCTATTTGGCACGTCTAAATTGAACTAATTCACTCTATCCATTCACTATAATTTTTTGACAAGAAGAAGGATGCTTTCTTATATATTGAATATCACAATTAAACCCTCCTTAGTATCATTAGTTATTTAATAGTTATTAAAATTATCTATTTATTTCAATTATCTATTAGTCATAGATAAGCAAATTGAACTTTGTTGTTGTGATTAAAGTATTGCTTTTCTAAAATCTTAGTCCGCAGTTCTAACCACTCCTTGTGGGATCGATATCTAGGACTCCATTAGAGCCCTATATTACTTGAGCGATATGTAAGGTCTTAGTCCATAATTCTAAACTACTCCCTGTGGGATTGATATCTAGGACTCCATTAGAGCCCTATATTACTTGAGCGATATGTATAATTGTGTTGACAAATTTGACTTTAACATTATTGAATATTATATATATATACATCTTTATTAAATCAAACATATCGTTGGTAAGTGTGACTTTACAATTATTGAATATTTATTATGTCCATATTTATCTTGTATTTTAAACATATAAAAGGTCGTTGTCACCCCCAGGTGGAGGGAATTGAGGGAACTCTAGAGTTAGAGCTAGTATCTTCCCTACTTAGCCGGTTTTCAGAATTATTCAAATCTTGAACTAGTCAATGTTCTTATAGCATCTCTAGTAAGGGTCAAGAATATTATTGCTCCTAATTGGCACAATACAATTTGCATACTTCCATAATAGAATTCCTATACATATTACTGATTCATGATAAGAAGAAAGACAATTTCATAATAAGTACTTTTCTTCTACAAAATCTTTAGTTATCTTTTTAAGTTGTTATTGTTTTGATAAAATATTAAAAATACCAAAAATATTTAAATTTTAAATTCCTATAAAAATCATTTTTAGTTTAGGTAATTATTTTTTGTAAAAATAGAAAAACTTTCTAAAAAGTGCATATTGCATAATCTTCATTGTGAGTTCGATATTCAGGTCTTAATCAAAAATCTTATATTACTTGATAACAATACGTATACTTGCATAGTATCCCAATATAAATATATATAAATTAAAATTTTAAATTCATATTTTTCTTCAGAATCAAGTTTTTGGTTTTATTGTAAAATAAGGAAATATAAGTAAAAAATACCATCAGAACTATTGTTATACTGTGCATAAGCATTACGTATTTAGGGATCAAGTTTTTGACGTCGTTGCCGGGGATTAAAATATTCAAGTAGTGGTGTCAACTTCATAAATCCTTACTTATACAAAAAATGGGGATCAAGTTTTTAATGTCGTTGCTGGGGAAGAAAACTAAGCAAATTTCTATTTTGTAGAAAGTCTTATTTAAACTTTAAATATTATATCTTATTTTGTATTTTTTAGTTTATTTTATTTTATGTTAGTGTATGCGTAGTTCAGGTTCTGAAGGACTAGTGTCCTACGATTTTGAATTAGAAAGAACTATTAGAAAAATCAGAAAAACCAAAAAAATAAAAAATCTTGAAAAATCTAAAAGAATTATAGAAATGACAAACCAAAATAATCAAATTGTTGAAATTCAACAAGAGTTTAGACCTTTAAGAGATTATGCCAACCTTACTGTAGATGAACTTCATTGTAGTATTTAAAAATCTACTGTAGTGGCTAATTCATATTTGTATTGTAGTATTCAAAAATCTACTGTAGTGGCTAATTCATTTGAGCTTAAACCTGCTATTATCCAAATGATATCAAATAATCAGTTGGAGCATCACCAACTGAAGATCCAAATTTACATCTTGCCAATTTTTTAGGCGCTACATTTAAATACAATGGTGTTTCACATGATGTCATAAGATTTAGGTTATTTCCTATCTCACAAAAGGATAAAGCTAAGATGCGGTTGAATTCATTAGCTCCTGGATCTATCAGAACTTAGGGTGATTTAGCACAATAATTCATTGTCAAATATTTTCCACATCAAAAATTGTGAAACTTAGAAATGATATTACATATTTTAATCAGTTTGAAGGGGAATCTATTTATGAAGCATGGGAACTTAAAGAACTCTTAAGAAAGTGTTCACACCTTGCTATACCAGATTGGTTAATAATGCTAACCTTTTATAATGGATTAATTGATTCTCTTAGATCTATTAACGATGCGTTGCTGGTGGTTCATTGATGTCAAAACCATTTCATGATGCTTATGCTTTAATTAAAAAAAAATGGCTACCAATAATTTTCAATGGCCTTCTGAGAGGGTAAATCCAAAGAAAGTAGCCAATATTCATGAAACTGATGCATTTACCATGTTAGCAAATCAAGTTGATGCAATTTCAAGGAAGTCAGACCAATTTGGAATGAATTTTTCTCAACCAATCTCCATGATTGAAGAAAATTCATTAGGCCTGATAATTTCAAAGAAGTTAGACCAATTTGGAATGAGTTTTTCTCAACCAATTTCCATGATTGAAGAGAATTCATTAGGCCAAATGGTAGATTAATTTCAATGATGTTAGACTAATTTGGAATGAATTTTTCTCAACTAATTTCCATGATTGAAGAGAATTCATTAAGCCAAATGATAGATTCTCAAGCATCATTAGAAACTTTGAATGCCATAAATAATAATCAAAATAACTCATATTCTAATTATTTTAACCCAGGTTGGAAGAACCATCTCAACTTTAACTGGAATAACAATTCGGGTGGTAATAATCAGCACTGGGGGAACAACCAAGAAAACCCATTTGGAAACTGAAATAACCAAGGGAATAATAATTATAGATCTACTTATCCTCCAGGTATCAACAGTAATACACAATTTAAGAATAAGAAGTTATCTATAGAAGAAGTGGAGTTACAAATGGGTAATCAATTACAAAGTCAAGGAGCTACAATTAGAAATATTGAGAATCAACTTGGGCAAATTACAAGTTCATTAAGTAATAGATCCCAAGGAACACTTCCTAGAAATACTGAATAAAATCCAAAATATTAGAATAAATTGCAAGTTAAAGCCGTACAACTTAGAAGCGGAAGAGAGTTGGAAGGTAGGATTCAAAAAGAAATTGAAGTGGAGAGAGAGAAGGAATTGAAGAATCAAAAGAGGACGCTCTGAAGGATTCTAAATGACATATTTCTCTGTCGAGAATTGATTTAGAAAAACCACCACCTCTATTTCCTCAGAAACTTTGATAACAGAAGTTGGATAAGCAATTTTCAAAATTTATGGAAATATTTAAGAAGCTTACATATTCCAATTCCTGAAGCCTTGAACAAATGTCAAACTATGTAAAGTTTATGAAGGATATTCTCAACAGAAAAAGGAAATTTGAAGATAATGACACTGTTGCACTTAGTGAGGAGTGTAGTGTTATAACTCAGAAGAAACTTCCTTACAAGCTTAAAGATCCTGGTAGCTTTATAATTTCATGTGCAATAGGAGACAGATTTTATGGGAAAGCTTTATGTGATTTAGGTGCAAGCATTAACCTTATGTCATTATCAATATTCAAAAGATTGGGATTAAGAGAAATATACCCTACTACTATAACTCTGTAGTTAGTAGATCGTTCAATAACCTATCCTAAAGGAGTTATAGAAGATGTCCTAGTGAGAGTGGATTAATTTATCTTTCCTGTTGATTTCATTATGTTAGATATGGAGGAAGATAAAGAGATACCTATCAATTTTGGGAGACCTTTTCTAGCCACAGGAAGAGCAATTATAGATGTGTAGAAAGGGGAATTAAAAATGTCTGTCAATGATCAAACTTTTGCTTTTAACATTTCAAAATCAACAAAATACCCTGCAAAAGGTAAAGATGATGAATGTTATAGAATGGATGTTACAAGATATCTGAGCGAATGCCATTTCAAGACTACTTATGAAGAAAAATCTAAAGAAAAAGATTGACGAGCAAGAAGAGGAATTAGATCAATGTGTAAACTTTTTTAAGGAAGATTCAAGTTATGTTCAAGAAAGTTTTAAATTTTTGACACGATAGACAAAGATAAATCATTTTGTCCATCTATTGAAAAACCTCCAGAACTTAAGTTGAAATTACTAACTGAACATTGAAAATATGAATTTTTAGGAGATTCCTCTACTTTACATGTTATAATTTCCTCAAAGGAAGAAGAAGAAAAGCTAATGAAAATTAAAGGAATCAAGTTATGCCTTTTTTGGATGGATAATTGCTGACATTAAAAGAATCAGTCCTTCAATTTGTATGCATAGAATTAATCTGGAAGAAAACTGCAAACTCAAGGTTGATCCACAAAAAATATTAAATCCTATCATAAAAGAGGTTGTTAAGAAAGAAATTTTAAAGTGGTTAGATGTTGGAATTATCTACCCTATTTCATATAGTGCATGGGTTAGTCCAATTCACTGTATTCCTAAGAAAGGAGGAGTAACTGTAACTGTGAATGAGCATAATGAGTTAATACCTACTAGACAAGTTACAAGGTGGCGAATATGCATTGATTATAGAAAATTAAATCTTGTCACTAGGAAAGATCATTTTCCACTTCCCTTTTTAGATCAAATGCTGGAAAGACTAGCTGGGCATAAATACTTTTATTTTTTGGATGGATATATTGGTTATCATCAAAATCAAATATCTCCTAAAGATAAAAAAACAACATTTACCAATCCTTATGGTACTTTTGCTTTTAGAAAAATGCCCTTTGGTTTATTAATGCCCCTACTACATTTCAAAGATGTATGATGGTAATTTTTTGTGATTTAATTGAAAAAGGATTGAAGTCTCTATGGATGACTTTTTAATGTTTGAATCTTCGTTTAACTCATGTTTAGAACATTTATCTAAAGTTCTTAAGCACTGTGAAGAAAAAAATTTAGTCCTTAACTAGGAAAAATGCCAATTTATGATAGCAGGAGGAATTGTATTAGGTCATCAAATATCAGAAAATGGTATGGAAGTTAGAATTTGCTAAAATTTCTGTGATCGCTAATTTACCTTCTCCAACAGATATAAGGGAAATTATGAGTATTTTAGGATATGTTGGATTCTACAAGTGATATATTAAAGACTTTTCTAAGATTGCTAAGCCATTATGCCATTTACTGGAGAAAGATGCAATTTTTAATTTTGATGAGGAATGCCTAAAAGCTTTTGAATTATTAAAAGAAAAATTAATCACTGCACCAATTATAGTTTCACCAAATTGGGGAAAACCTTTTAAACTTATGTGTGATGCTAGTGATTATACTATTGGAGTTGTTTTAGGACAAAGAGATGATAAAATTTTCAATGTTATTTACTGTGCTAGTAAAACTCTTAATGAAACTCAAATTAATTATACAACAACTGAAAAAGAATTATTAGCAATAGTATGTCTTTGATAAATTTAGATCATATTTGATTGAAACTCATTTTTTAATGCATACAGATCATTCTGCTATTAAGTACTTAATGAAAAAGAAGGATACTAAATCGAGACTTATAAAATGGATTCTTCTTTTACAAGAATTTGATTTTGAAATAGTAGATCAGAAGGAAACTGAAAATCAAATTGTTGATCATTTGTCCAGGCTTGAATTAGAAAAACCACACTATTTTGAAAAAGAAATTAATGAACATTTTCCAAATGAAAAACTATTCACTGTAAATGAGTGGCGTGTTCTGTGATATGCCGATATTGTGAACTATATTGTTAGTGATCTTAAACCCTATGGAATGACATACCAACAAATGAGAAAATTTAAACCCATATTTATATAAACAAAGGAAAAGATCTGATTATTCAAAGATGTGTACCATTAGAAGAAACTTATGAAATTATCCAAAAATGTCATAATTCTGGGGGACAGTGTTGATAAAACAACATACAAAATTTTATAATCTGGATTCTATTGGCCTACAATTTTTAGAGATGTTAATGCTTATATTAATGTTGATAAAACAACATACAAAATTTTACAATTTGAATTTTATTGGCCTACAATTTTTAGAGATGTTTGATAAAATAACATACAAAATTCTACAATCTGAAATTTATTGGCCTACAATTTTTAGAGATGTTAATACTTATATCAAATCTTGTGATAGATGTCAAAGAATAGACAATATTTCTAAAAGAAATGAGATGACCCTCAATATTATGCTAGAAGTTAAAATATTTGATGTTTGGGGATTAGATTTTGTGGGACCATTTATACCATCTTTTAGAAATTTATCTGTTAGCAATGTACTATGTATCTAAATGGATAGAAGTTTTTGTTTTTCCTCGATGTGATGCTCAAAGTGTTGCAAAATTTTGAAAACAAATATATTTTGTAGATTTGGGATGTCGAGAGTTATCATTACTAATGGGGGAAGTCATTTCAAAAGTGTCATTATGGAGAAGTTATTAAAGAAATATCATATAAATCATAGGATTTCTACTGCTTATCATCCTCAAACAAGTGGTTTGGCTGAATTAGCCAATCAGGAAATTAAAAGAATTATAGAAAAATTTGTGAATCCAACAAAAATGGATTGGTCAGCAAAACTTGATTATGCTTTATGGGCTTATAGGACTGCATATAGAACTCCTATCAGAATGTCTCCATATAGGCTAATATTTGGGAAAGCTTGGCACTTACCAGTTGAATTTGGCTATTAAAGCGTTCAAGTATAAATTAAAAGATGCTGGGGAGAAAAGATTGTTACAATTAAATGAGCTTGAAGAGATAAGGAATGAATCTTATGAGACTGTGGAAATGATGAAAATCTGTCATGATCAAAAGATTCTTACTAAAAATTTTTAGCCAGGGAAACAAATTTTGCTATATAATACAAGGTTAAGATTATTTCCAGGCAAACTTTAGTCCAGGTGGATGGACCCATTTGTTGTGATAAAAATTTATCCTTATGGAGCTGTGAATATTAAAGATCCTAATTCTGAGAAAATTTTTAAAGTGAATAGGCATAGACTGAAACCTTATTATATAGGGGATCAGCATAAATATAGTGATGAACTGATGTTGGGTCCACTAGAATGAGCACTGGTTATGTCGGGCTGATGACATAAAACCAAGCACTTTGTGGGAGGCAACCCATAGTTATCAGTGTGTTTTTGCTTTAATTGTTGTTTTGAGTCTGATTAAGAAATTTGGGGTAGTATTTTTTAATTTATTATGTGCTAGTAATGATTTTTAAACATTATGTAGTAACCTAGAAATGTTAGAATAAGAATTTGGACATTAAGTTGACTGGTGCAAAAATATGCACTAGCGCTTAAGCGCGGAAGTTTAATCACATGTGCGAATTTCAATTTCTAGAAGGTATAACTGCAATTTAGTTAGAATAAATGTGTCTTTCCAGTTTCTAATTGTGCCTAGAAGTTATGAGGGGGAATTAGGCCTATAAATAGAAGGGGTTTGTGAAGGAATTTCACCCCGGATTATTTTTAGCCTAAAAGCCTATGAAAGAGAGAGATTTAGAGAAAATATCTTCATGGTAGATAGATTTGAAGAAAAAGGAAGAAGCCATGATGAAGAAGTTCATTAGTCAAAGTGCACAGGAGATTTATAACTGTTTCTTAGCCGTTAATATCGAAGGAATATCAGAGAAGATCAACAAGATGGAAAATACTGTATCTGTATTAGAGACTAAGGTGCTTGAATTGCATGCTCATCTAGAACATATTGGGTGGCAAATTAGGATGCAATTCAATTATACCAATTATAGAGGAAGTGGATAAGGCGATGTTCCTTAGGCAGAAGTAGATCTAAGCTGATAGTATTAGAGCTCGTCACCACCGTCCTTTTTATCAGCTCTATATCCTGGAGAGACTACTGAAAGACAAGAATTAATTCTTTCTAATGAAGAGTGGCATTAAGTTAAGTGTTAGGAATTGTGTGTTTGAAGTTATGTTTTTAAGTGTGTTAATGTTTATGTCTTGTGTTCAGTGTTTGTTTCACTTATGTGTTTAATTGTAAAATGTGTGTTAAGTGTTTTGTACTTACGAAAATTTTCTCATCCAAGACTATTTGGAGAGAGAATTAAGTGTTAAATGTGTTTGTACTTATTTGTGAATTAATATAAGTTTGTTTCTGTTAAAATTTGTATTATTTTTAACCTCAAATTGAATTAATTATTATAGAGAATTTTGAGAGAGAAGGGAGTCATAGGAAGTAAAAATAGTCATTTAAGTGCTATGAGACCATTTAGGGGTGGTTTACTTAGGCTTAGTGAATTTTACTTAAAAATTAAAAATTTCAAAAATTGTGCACTAGAACCTAAGCGCCACATCTCGTGCTTAAGCGCGAGCCAACCTGAGAGGCAGGAGCCTAAGCGCCACTTAACCGCGCTTAAGCACCGGTTCACAAAAATCAGTTCGTAAACTGTTAAAAGTGAATTTTAAACCCGAAAATACCATTTTTAACACCTCATATCATCTTCCCCAACTCAAATCACAATTTTAAGGGCTAGGGCAAGTGGAATTTGAAGATTTTTTGGTGGAATCCAGTGAGATTTGCTAGATCCTTGTTCCTTAAGGTAAGAGTTTTACTTCTATGCAAAAATTTTGGATTTTCACCATATATTTTGAGCACATTTGGAAGATTTTGAAAATTTACTATTCATGGTGAAAAGTGAAGAAAAGTCTATGGAAATTGCTTGGAAAGTTTATTTAGTGCTTTTGGAAGTTTAGTTTAGTGATTTAAACTTGATTTTTAAAGTTATTTTCGGAATTTATCAAATTTATTGAATGGCACCAAGAATGAAAAGGAGTAGAGAAAAGAGCCCATTCTATTCGAGAAAGATTGTCAGTTTGAAAGCTCGAGATCGATATAGTGACGCTCTGCAGTCACAAAAATTGATTCAGGAGTGATGTTTCAAAAGTCTAGGTGGAGAAGTAGAAGATCTGATAGTCCGTCGATAGTGGGAACAGTTCTATTGTTTCTCTTTCATCACAGTGATTTCTGTTGCAAGGGAGTTTTATACAAATCTCCCAGAGGCTGAAGACGATCGAGTTATGGTTAGAGGGAAGTTGGTCCCTTTTACTCCATAGGTAATCAACTTGTTTTACCATTTACCACCGGAGACTTATGTTTTTATGCAGATTATATTCCTAGTGTAGTGGAGTTAGATGAGATTATTTTGTATTTGACTATTGGGAGAGGACTTTGGAAGATAACCAATGAGAGGAGAGTAAATTTTCCAACTTCAAAGTTATGTGCACCTTCGAAGGCTTGGCACTATTTCATTTCTGCTCATCTGCTTCCAACCAATCATCTCAGTGAAGTTACCAGAGAGAGAGCAATGTTGAACTATTGTATTCAGGAGGGAAAGGCCATCAACATAGGGGCTTTGATATTTCACACTATCATCAGTTCAGCTACTGCTACTACTACTGCAGGTATGGGATTTGCTTCCTTGATATTTTCACTATGAGAGCAGGCTGGAGTGAAGTATGATAGTTGGTAGGAATTCCTGTTACCTCTTAAGCCCATTACTAAGGTGAATGTGAAGACTTATTCTGAGCATTTGATTTTTGGCTGGAGAGGAGGATTTTCGAGAAGTCATGGATTAGAGAAATCTACTGCATCTACCTCTGCTGCATCTTCATCACGACCACCTACTTCTTGTGCTTCTACACCTAGAGGTGATACCAAGACTTAAGATGAGTTATTGCAGAAGATGATGGACAATATAAATTTTACCACTGATAAGGTACAAAATTTATAGCATTTTGCATATGATACTAATAGTTATAATAGAAGGAGTGAATATGAAGAGAAATTCCACTCATCCTTGAAGAGCCCGATTAGAGGTGAACCAAGAGTGCAATTTCCTCCATATCCTCAATATCCTGATTATGAAATTGCAGAAAAATGGTACAGCAGTGATTCTGAGGATGAAGAGTAGAGCTCAGAGACTCATTTTATGGTTGTAATATGATGTGAACTATGCGGTTTGAGCTTGCTACATTTTCATCTGTGTGTTGTTTTGGACTATGATTTATGTTGTGTTTTGAATTATTATGTTTTTGTTGTTGTTATGATTGTTATGTTAGATAGTATTTTGTTTTATTTTCAAATTTTAGGGTAGTAGCTATTATTTTGTGTTTAGTACTGTGATTTATTTAGTTCAAAACTTAACTTTATTTCATATTTGTTATAATGTCTTGCTAGCTTAGATCTTAAACTTGAAATTCAAAAATCGTTGCCCTGTATTTTTCTTTTATCATATTAGTGTGTTATTTTATTTTATACCCACTGTTTAGAAGTCTATTTGAATCTCCACATGTTAAACTAAAATAAAATGTTGAAAATTTGATCAAAAATTAATTTAATTTTACTCTTGTCTTTAGTTTTATACTTGTATAATTAGGATATTAAAATTCTTGTTAGCATGTTATTTCAATTTTCATTTCCTGCCTATAAAATTATTTGATGCTAAACTGTTTAATCTGTTAAAAATTTAAGTTTGGGGGGATGAAAAATATTTTCAAAACTGGAATTTTATTTGTTCTCAAATGTACTACAAGTGAATTTGATTTTAAAAGAAAAATTGATTATGTATATGAAGTTATATTAGGGAAGTAAAATTTGATTTTAGAAATGAGTAAGAAAATTTAGTTAAAATTTTAAGTAATGAAGAAAAA
>JXCR01058358.1:75194-112472 GCA_002079205.1 Phalaenopsis hybrid cultivar
CGAGGACTTTAAAGTGACAGGTTAAATCCCCCAACTTGGTTTATTATTTTAGGTTCTGATACANACTTAAATTTATTTTATTAAAATGATTTTCAAACCTATTATTATATTTATAAGAAAAGTTTTATATCAAGGCATTACTTTAGGAAAGGAGAAGTGGAATTTAAAATCATTGAAGGTCTATCCAGATATAGTAATCCTTGCCTGAAAAAAAAAGAAAAGAAAAAGAAAAAGAAAGGAAAAATAAAGAAAAGTAAAAAGAAAAGAAAAGAAAAAAAAAAGAAAAGAAAAAAGAAAAGAAAAAGAAAAGAAATGTAAGGGAGGTGAAGCTTGAGGATTAGTGACTAATCAAAAATTGGTTCTACATTTGATCTTTTTAAAGTATAAGACTTTATAAAATCTTAAGCTTATAAATATAATATAGTAAGTAAAATTATTTTTAATAAAAATTTTTAAGTAGAGAAAATAAAAGAACTAAAATCTAAATTTAGAGAACTTACAATATTTCTGAATTAGATAGGAACTCATATTTTCATAATTCTTAACATTAAAATTTTTAAACTTTAAGTTGGTCTCAATTACTAATTATTTTTTCTAAATTGGACTACTATATTTCTAAATCTAAATTTTAGTAACTCCTAAAGAAACTCATACATATCATACATATTTGGTTTTTAAAGATTGAAGTGTCACTTGAGGACAAGTAACATTTTAAGTTTGGAGGATTTTGATCCACCTAAAATATATAGTATTTTTAGACACATTTTTATACCTATTTTTAAGATATTACATTTTAATAGAAGGTATTTCTATGTTTTTCTTACAGATAAAAGTAAAAATAAAAAAAAAATGCTTAAAGAGGTGAATAAAGGATAAAATTTGGAGCAAAAAGGTGAAAAATTGTGCAAAAGAGTTTTGGCGCCTAAGCGCTAGATCCGGTGCTTAAGCGCTGGTTAAACAGTGAAGGCCGCGCCTAAGCACCGAGATCCCACATTTAAGCTCCAGTGGCAGTTACTAGATGAGTAAATTGGTTTTCACAAATTTCGAAGAGGTTTATGAGGCACCCATTGGCGTAATTTGTGGTTGTAACCACCATGGACAAAACTTATCATGAAAGGATGCATCTCTTGAGAAAATATGAATCAAGACACATTTTGAAGAGATCCCAATGCACCTCTTAGAAAACTATAAAAGAAAGAAGAGAGGATTTAGAAAAGAGTCCTGAAAATATTGACAAGTTTTGAAAGTTCTTTTCTGTGGAGTTAGTTCGGAGATATTTTTCAGGAACTACTTTTTATTTACTTTATCCTTTTTTTATTTTGTTTTGAGTGATTGTGAAAGAGAAGACATTCAAAGGAACTTAAAGAGTTTTGTGGAGTACTTAAGATAAGTCTTTATCTTTTTGTTTTAGACAACGTTTGCTTTTAATCGAGACTTATTATTGGATTGACAATGATTTCTTCTTTTAAACTAAAGTGTGGTTTTGTTTTCTCCATGGATTCTGAGTAGACTATGATTTCTTCTTTTAAACTAAAGTGTGGTTTTGTTTTCTCCATGGATTTTGAGTAGTTTTCATATCTTTCTTATTAAAATGATAAGTAATTAAATTTTTGATGGAATTTTTGGAGAGTATTGATCTTTAATGTTGCAAGAAGTTTTGATGATTTAAATCCATGCACTTCATTTACTTCTTGATTAGGCCAATCCATATGTTAAAATTTGTTGTGAGAACATGTAAAAACTAGGCTGGTATTGTCTCAGTCAACAATTGAAAAGAATCACATGAGGTTGTATGAATGAGAATGTACTGGACTGGTATTGTCTCAGTCAATAATTGGAAAGAATCACATGAGGTTGTATGAATGAGAATGTATTTATAATTGAAAAGAATCACATGAGATTGTATGAATGAGAATGTAGTTCATATGATTGAGTGCAAATGGTAGGAAAATATTCATTGATGAGTGTAGATTTAGAGGACTTTAAAGTGAGAGGTTAAAGCCCCCATTGGAAATAATCATTGAAGGGTGTAGAGTTAGAAGAATTTAAAGTGACAGGTTAAAACCCCCAACTTGGTTTTAAGAATCACATGAGGTTATATGAATGAGAATGTAGTTCATATGATTGAGTGCAAATAAATAGAGAAATATTCATTGAAGGGTGTAGAGTTAGAGGACTCAAAGTGACAGGTTAAAGCCCCCAACTTGGTTTATTGTTTTAGGTTCTGATAAGAGAATGAATGACAAGTTAAAGCCCCCAACTTGGTTTATTGTTTTAGGTTCTGATATGAGATGTTAGCCCCCAGGGTGAGCCCTCAACTTGGTTTATTGTTTTAGGTTCTGATACGAGATGTTAGCCCCCAAGTGGAGGGAATTTGAGGGAACTCTAGAGTGAGCTATATGTCTTCCCTGTCTGGTCGGTCATCAGAACTATTCAAAGTTTAAAATAGCCAATGTTTTTTATAGCATCTTTAGTAAGGGTAAAGAATATTATTGCTCCTATTTGGCACAACACAATTTGCATACTTCCACAACACAATACCTATACTTATTATTGATTCATGATAAGAATAAAGATATTTTCAGAATAAGTACTTTTCTTTTACGAAAACTTTAGTTATCTTTTTAGGTTGTTATTGTTTTGATAAAATATTAAAAATACCAAAAATATTTAAATTTTAAAATCCTGTAAAAATCATTTTTATTTTAAGTAATTATCTTTTTAAAAATACAAAAACTTTCTAAAAAGTACATATTGCATAATTTTCCATGTGGGTTTGATATTCAGGTCTTAATGAAAAAGTTTTATGTTACTTGATAACGATGCGTATACTGGCGTAGTATGCCAATATAAATATATATAAATTAAAAAGTTAAATTCTTATTTTTCTTTAGAATCAAGTTTTGATTTTGTTGCAAAATAATGAAATATAAGTTAAAAATTCCATCAGAACTATTGTTATACTGTGCATAAGCATTAAGTATTCAGGGATCAAGTTTTTGGTGCCATTGCCTGGGATTAAAATCTTCAAGTAGTGGTATCAACTTCATAAATCCTTACATATACGAAATATTGGGATCAGCGACTCCGTTGGGGACAGGCTTTTCTCTCTGTTTAAATAAGGAAATATTATTTTCACACATCGATAATGTGTTCATCTCCCTCTTGGACTAAATTACTCTTCTTCCGTTGACATGCTTTACCCATTTCTATCTTAGGAAAGTACAACCAACTCTTTAGACTTCAGGATTGTCCGTTCAATCACCTTTAAACAGAGAAATTCAGGAGGCCATTAAGGACTCTTTAAATCTTCATGTGGGGTCAGACCCCAAATAGGTGCGTTAGTAGACTAGTTCCACCTGGGCATTGTGTGTTGCTAAATAGGTCCCCACACTGGGGCCTAAATACTTCACATCTCTCTTTCAAGTTTGATTTGCTATTTTGAATATTAAATCAAATTTTGTTGTGTCGCACGCGCTTCAAAATTAATTAATCTTTTCTACTTTCAAATTTCCTTTTTACTAAAAATTTTTAAAATCCCCACAAACTAAGCATTACCCGATCTACAAATCAACCTCTATTAATTTTCAGTGCTTGCACAAACATTTTAAGATTTTGGTCATATAACTAAGCCCAGAGCTTTCTGTTTTAAAGTTGCTGCAATGGCCTACCCAATGCTGACTTTTTCTTGCAACTTGCCGACAAGCAATGAAGCCCGCAATGTTTCTCCTACCCTTACGTTTGGAACTAGATTTGAAGACCTCGAGGTTATCCTCGGGAAGGCCCCATTCGTTATAATGAAAGTCACCTCTCTAAAAATTTAGGAGCCGTCTGCTGAGTTCAATCTGAAATGTCTTCAGGACTTCCCTTCTTATAAGATGGCCAAGACTACTGTTGCCACTTTGGCACCTACCAAGCTTGATGTCCACGCTGCTGCTAAGGGGAAAGAAGTAATGATCATTGAAGATCCGACTGAGGGATTAGTTGTCCTGCCATAAGTATTTGAAATTAGATCAAGTTCAAGAACTGCACCACTAACCCAAACTCAAAGGAGAAACCACAGTAGGAGAGTTCGGAGGGCCATTAAAACCCAGGCTCCTTAGGAGATACCCGTTAAGGAAGATCCTCACCAAGACGAATCAGGATTACTGGAAACATATCCACTTCTGTGGGGAAGTAGATTCCATCCATTAATATATATCCATGGATACGAGAGTATTTGAAAAATGGTCGCTGCATTACCGTCAGTTCATGGATAGGGTGTGGAGAGAAAGAAACTTACTCCTATCACCCGAGTCAGTTCAGTTTTTCAGAGGCTAGCCGCCAAACAAGTTAGTTTAGTCAGTGAATTACTTAAACAAGTGGGGCATGCAATATCCCCTCAAGTGTAGAAAGAGAATTTAAAGAATGTCAGATCTGCCAAACGATCTAATAAGTCAACAAAAAATTTGCTTGTTCGTATTCTCGTCTGATTCTGCTTGGAAAGCAGAGTTGATATCGCTATTGTTACCATAGATTCTACCATTACCAGGACCACAGGTCGTCGATCAGTTAAGTTAAGACTAGGTCCAAGAATCCTACTGATCACTCACTACAAAGACATTACTAAAATTCTGAAGGAAAAGATGAAAAAATTTCCCAGTACTGTAGTCAGTCTGCACCATGGGGAGCATACCGATGCTTCTACTAAGACACTTCATCTCAAGACATCACCATCAAAGAAAATTGTATGGATAACCAAGGTTGTTGTATTGATACAGTCCAGTATGCCTGTAGGAAAAGATCACAGAATGAAGCCAGGGTCCGATGTATCTGACATCGTCGCACCGATTGCCAGCGAGATGGAAGAACAAGTAAAGGAGATCCAGCAATGTCCTTCAGATCTTAAGATGATCAAAGAATCAATGATTGAAGAAAAAGTTGAAAAGCTTAGACTCAATATTTTTGAGTTGGCTCAGGAACATAGAGTTTTCATCGATGACAATGATGAAGATTTCGACTACAATTATTACCTCGAAGAAGATTTCATGGATGACCATGTTATTAAAATTAGAGCCGCCACATCTGTGCGTGAGGCTCAACCTCTCCTCAAAGAGAATGACGTAGATGAGCTACGTAGGACTATCCTCCTAAGGGATGAGCAAGTCAGCCAATTGGGGAAAAGGATAAAAGAGATGGCCGCAATCATGACCGCCATGGCCATCATTTAAGGGAAATCACAAGCACCGTAACTAGCCTCTCCGGAGATCAACCAACCGAGATCATGTATATCATAGATGAAAGAAGAGAAGTTACCTCAGTAAATAGAGATGAGCAATCAAAGAAGGATTCTCCATCAGGTGCCATGCCAAAGAAAGAATTTAAGCAAATGGTCGAGCAAGTTCGAGAGACCATAACACAATCTAAGGGTGGTGCATTGGTTTTGAAGGGTAGACCTTACCTGGAAGAATTCGATGTCATACCCTTCTCTATGGGTTTTGTATCCCCAAACTTCAAGATATTTTATGGGACTAGAAATTCCAGACAACATATAACACACTTTTGAGCCAGTTGTGGCAACACAAGAAATAGCGACGCTTTACTCTTCCAACAGTTCATCAGCAGCTTATCAGGGATCGCCTTCGATTGGTATGCTGATTTACCTAACAGATCAGTTAAGACATTTGCCAAGCTAGAAAAATTATTTGTGAAGAGATTTGCCAGAGCGCAACACCATGTCTCTATAGGCATACTCATGATGGGAAAACAAAAGCCCAACGAGACTTTGGTGGATTACATCTTGAGGTTAAGAAACCTTAGCATGAAATGTGAACCTCAGCTACAGGAACAACACGCAATTGAGATCTTACTCAAGAGCATTCATGGGCTAGTAGCTTTCATGCTTTAGGGACTCACCATCAAATCCTTCGAGAAGCTACTCAGTAAAGCCAGCAGTCTTTAAGAAGAAATCAAACATATGTATTCACACGAGAAGTCCAAGGCAACTAAAGTGTTTGAAAAGAAGTCGGGAACAGTAGCAACTAGAGTGTTTAAAAAGAAGTCAGGAACAGTAGCAACTATCGATAAATAAAAATAGACAATGAAGATATATGTAGAAAATCCTCGTCAATCTTCATCACAGTAGGCTCAAAAATAGAATAGCCAGTCTGACCAGCGATCGCCTCAAGGAGAATGATCTCGAATAGAGAATAAGAGAATCAATTTGGCAGAATGATAGAAAATGGTGTATTCTTTTAAAGATGAAGCCATATCCAAATTGTTCAGAAGTCTGATGAAGAAGCCTGAGTTTAGACTACTGGATCCAAAATGCTAAAGAGTTCGATAAGATAGATCAACCAAATTATTGCTCATATCACTGGTTGCTCGAGCACACTATAGAAGAATGCTTCATCTTTAAGGATTGGCTCAAAAAGAATCTTAAAGAAGGAAATATAACGATCCCAAAGGAATTTTTAAAAGAACCTAAAAAAGGTATAAATGTGATTTTGGCCAAGCCAATCTCTCCGATCAATCCATATACTGGAGAAGATGGATGGAGTACGACTTGGGACGAGCACAAGAGGGTCCTAAACCAAATCTAGGATTCATCAAAGAATTCTTCTGCACACACTGGAAAAGATGGATGGGATGAAGTTTGGAGCAAATCATTTAAGAAAATATTGAACGAAATCCAGAACGCATCAAAACAAACTTCCGTTCAGAGTCTTCAACCTGTCAAGCCCGAGATGAAGATTTCACCACAAGATCCGTCATCGTCAAAGACAAAGAAAAAGAAAAATACCACTGTGAAGATCAATAGCACGAGGGGCACGATAGGGGCTGCCTCTACTAGATTGGTTGTCTCAGATTCAGGAAAGAAAATCCTCAAACCCCTGACTTTGTATGATTATATTTTTTCCCCTCTATGGTCTTATGAATATAGTGATTGTGATTTCGGCTACATTTTAACTATTTCTAGTGATCACGTAATTGGTTATGACCAATCTAGCCTCATTCTTGATTCCCAAAATGATCCTCAAATTGTACTTAACCAAAAGAAGACATCAATGACACCAGCTACAATAGCGCCGGAAGTGAGGAACCAATCTTCGAGCACCACGATGCACCGCTTGCCATCAACTTAGATCTTTCACACAAAGTAGAAGCACCGGAAGGTTCGATAATCATATCTCAAGAAGAAGAATATGCAGAAGTAAACTTAAGGAGCGAGAGAGTGTTACCCCCAAGGACAGCTCCGACAGATAAAGGAAAATAGATAATAACTCAAGAAGAACTACCTCCACCTCCAACAGTGGAAGAACCACACAACCAAGAGAAAAGCGGAGGACCATATAAAGTGGATTACAACATGCTAGCTCATCTTAGATAGTTTACAGCTCAATTAAGCATCTATGATGCTCTGATATTATCAAAGGAGATGAGAGTCTCTGGTTACAGTCTTGCTCAACCCAGAGATTTACTTAGCTCAGTTGAAAGAACAGCCTAGGGTAACCTTCACAGATAAAAATTTGCAGCTCGGTACTGCCGACCACTCTACATCTCCGTTAACATCGACAGATTTGTGTTTTCCAAAGTTTTAGTAGATCCTGGAGCATCCCTCAACTTGATGAGTCTACGGACATTGGCGTATTTGGACATCAAAGCTCAAGATCTTACGACTGATAAAATGATGTTTTGGGGATTCAACCAAAAGGGAGAGAGAGCCCTTGGATTGATTACGCTGCTTATGAAGTTTGGAGAACTAGAAACAACCACTCAATTTCATATCATCGACATCAAGACCTCTTTCACCGCTCTACTTGTTCGACCATGGATTCATGAACACAACATGGTTCTATCATCTCAACACCAATGCTTCAAGTATTACAAAGAAGGACAAGAACATTACATCAAGGGAGATCTACAACCGTTTTCAATTCATGAAGTCGGTATTCATGAAGATGCTGCCTACTACGTGCCTCCAAAGAAAACTATCTTCTCACGCAAATTTGCGATAAATAAAAGTGATGATTCAAAAAAATCACAAAAAGGAAGCCATTCAACTCCACTTCAGCAATCTTATACCACTCTCTTACAACAAGTTGGTGGAGATTTTGTTAGTTTGCGTACCCGAGGTCAAGGCTGGGGACGTGGACAAGGAAGAACCAACTTAATCGTTGAACGGACTAGGTCGACCATCAACTTTATTGATGAAAATAGTTCCCAAGATGAAATAATGATGATAAAACAGAAGAAACCTCAATACGAGATATCCTTAGAAGATAAAAAAAAAAGTGAATATGAGATAATGTATGATTGGATAAACCACTATGTGAATGCTATGACTCTTACTTTGATTCTCCCTCAAAAGGTCGAGAGTTTAGAGGTCAAGGAAGTCCATGGTATTGTTTTAAAGATGATCAAATTTTATTGTGCTTCTATTTCTACCAATCTTGACACTCATGTAAATTTGGATGATGTTCCTAATGAATTAATGGAATTGCATTTTGGTTACTTTTTGCCTTGTGTACAAAAGTTAATTTACCAGAGACAATTACCAAAACAAATGCCAAAAGATAAATTACAACTTTTTGAAAAATTATGGAATATTAAAATTCAAACTCCAAACTCAAAAGAGTCTCTCGGATTTGGTACAGTCGGACCATTAGATGATTCAAAATATTCTTGGGTTATTACTAGAGAATCAGAAGAGGATTGCCTCAAAAAAGATGATGACTCCACTGATCAACTGATAGAAGATGCTCCACCAGAATTTAAGGAAGAAATCAAGTCAACTGTTGATGAGTTAAGGGAAATCAACCTCGGGACTGAAGAACAACCTCAACCTACATTTAAAAGTTCTCTACTCAACTATGAAGAATCTTTAGAACCGATCAAACTGTTAACAAAATTCAAAGATTGCTTCGCATGGAGTTATGTTGAAATGTCAAGACTATCAGCAGAGGTTGCAGTTCTTATACTGGGAGTGGATAAGAATATAACCCTCAGCAAAATAAGCTCCAAGAAGAATGCACCTCGAAATAGAGCAACAAGTAATTTTTGAGGTGAAGAAATTAATAAATGCTAACTTTGTAAAAGTGGAGCAATACCCCACATGGTTGGCTAACATTGTAACTGTCAAGAAGAAAAATGGACAAATTCGTGTTTGTGTTGACTTCAGGGATTTGAACAAGGCATATCCAAAAGACGAGTTTCCACTACCAAAATCAGAAATGATGGTGGATATCGCTTCAACACAAGAAATTTTCTCCTTCATGGATGGATCGTCAGGATACAACCAAATCAAGATGGCTCCCGAGGATGAACCACTTACAACCTTCAGAACACCAATTGGAATTTTTTGTTATACAGTGATGTCGTTCGGCCTAAAGAATGCTGGAGCAACATATCAACATACAATGACAAAGATTTTTGATGACCTCATTCACAATCAAGTGGAATGCTATGTGGATGATTTGGTCTTCGAAAGCAAACAAAAAATAGACCATTTGTACAGTTTGAGGATCGTGTTCAAACGGTTACGACGATATGACCTTAAAATGAATCCCTTAATGTGCGCTTTTGACGTTACCTCCAGGAAATTTTTAGGATTCATTGTCCATCATGGGGGAATTGAGATCAACCCAGATAAGATTAAAGCTATCTTGGAAATACCTCCTCCTAATACCTTGAAACAACTACGCTCCTTCCAGGGGAAGTTGGCATATCTGAGACGATTTATTTTTAATCTCTTAGACTGGTGTCATCCCTTCTCATTATTAATTAATAAGGATGCCAAATTCATTTGGGAAGTGAAATGCCTGCGGGCCTTTGAGGACATTAAACAATATTTAATGACACCTTCTATTTTGGCAGCCCCTATCCCAAGAAAACCCTTGATACTTTATATTGTGGCCTTAGACGACTCTCTTAGAGCCCTCTTAGCCCAAGTTAATGATGAAGGTAAAGAAAACACACTCTACTACATGAGTCGTTGCCTAATAGCAACAGAGATAAGGTATCCACCTATTGAGAAGCATTATCTGACATTAATTTTTGGTGCCCAAATACTTAGACATTACATGCTTTCTCATAAGATTACCCTAACCTCAAAAGTTAACCCGTTGCAATATTTGATGACCCAACCAACACTCTCCAGACGTCTATCAAGATGGTCAATGATCTTATTGCAATTTGATATAACTTTTGTTCCCCTCTGTGCTATCAAGAGATATATTCTAGCAAACTTTCTCATTCCACACCCACTGCCAGTTGTATCTCCTCTCATCTACCAGTTACCAGACGAGCAAATACTACAAATGGAATTATTTAGCGCACAACGCTGGGAAATGTACTTCAATAGTGCTTTGTCAGCCATAACAGATAAAGGATCAGGCACAATTATACCAGGTAAAGCAGGGATCGGTTTGATCTTTATCACGCTAGATAAGGGTATGTTGAGGTTCTCATACCACCTGACAGAGTTGTGCACCAATAATGAAGAAAAATATGAAGCTTTAATTACCAGATTAGAATTGGTAATCTCAATGGATATAACAGACATTGCCATCTATGGAGACTGAGAACTCGTCATCTAGCAAGTCGCCGGACAATACAGAATTCTGAAATCAAGATTAGCAGAATATCATCAATATACAGTGAAGCTACTGGAGCAGATTCCCTATGTGACTTTCTACCAGATTCTTAGGGGAGATAATGCCAATGTCGACGCTCTAGCAAAACTCGCTAAGGAGCTGGCATGTCCCATGGAGGATTCCATCGAAATCACAGTACAAGGAAGACAAGTGTTGTCTCGAATCGACCTCAAAACTCTACACAAGCTTGGAAGAGAAGAAGCATTAAATGTAGTTGATGATATCAATGAAGATTGGCGCAAGTCATTGATAGAAAATTTGCATACTAGAAAGCTACCAGAAGACAATTCTGATGCACTCCACATTACAAAAAGGGATATGTCATAAGCCTTAATGGGTGATGTCCTCTACAGGAGATCGTTTGACCAAATGTGGCTACGATGTTTAAGCAAAGCTGAAGCACAAAACATTGTCAAAGAAGTATATGCCGAATTGTGTGGCGCTCACCAGTCGGGACCAAAGATGAAAATGAAGATCAAAAGACGTGGATATTATTGGCCAGTGATGATGACCTACTATATGGATACAGCCAAAAGATGTCACCAGTGTCAGGTGCATGGGGTGATCTTACACCAACCTTTGAATGTGCTACACCCAATCGTTGCCTCGTGGCCATTCGAGTGTTGGGGCACGGACATAATAGGTCCAATAGACCCTCCATCTTCTAAAGGGACACAGATTCATACTTGCCGCTATAGATTACTTCTCCAAATGGGTAGAGGCAGTACCGTTACGTGAGGTTACGTCTCGTAGCCATTCGAGTGTTGGGGCACAGACATAATAGGTCCGATAGACCCTCCATCTTCTAAAGAACATACTTATCGCTATGGATCACTTCTGCAAATGGGCAAAGGCAGTACCATTATGAGAGGTTACGGCACAACACGTCCTTCAATTCTTCAAAACCTATGGCAAAGAATAATTTACGATAATGGGACAATTTTTAAAAGCACAAAAATCAATAATTTTGTCAAAAGACATGGGATAGATTGGAGATAATCTACAATTTACTATCTTAGAGCAAATGGCCTGGCTGAAGACTTCAACAAGACATTGGTATAGATTTTAAAGAAAACACTGGCCGAAAACAAAAGAGATTGGCACAAAAAATTATTATAAGCTTTGTGGGCCTATCGGACGACGTTAAAGACTCCCACTCAGTGTACACCCTACATGCTCGTATATGGGTCTGAGGCCATACTACCGTTAGAAATTCAGACGCCGTCTCTCAGAGTTGCAGTTGCCAACTAACTCACAACAGAAGAAAGAGCAAAACTTAAACTTGAAGAACTAGAGAGTCTTGAAGGAAAATGACTAACACATGGAACTTTACTAAGCAAAGATGGTACAAGCTCATGATAAATTGGTCCTCCCAAAGACATTCAAAGTTGGTGACCTCATACTTGTGCTTAAAAGACCTATTCTTGTACGCCGCAAGATAGGTGGAAAATTCGAGTTAACTTGGGAGGGACCATTTCTCATTGAAAAGTTCTATGCAGGAGGAGTCTACCAGTTAGTAGATTTTTGGGGTGAAAAACCCATGCTACCAATCAACGGACAATACCTAAGGACATACTACGCAACCTGACATTGCTTGTCATCGCTTAATTTGAAATTTTAAAATTTTGGTTGTTTTGGGGTTATCTATGTGGCTAAATGTCTGTGACTGGGTCCAAAATTTTTGTAACAAAATTAACCTCAATTTAATGAAAATCTTTGAAATTACACACTTCAATTTTCTCTTTTTAAACTTAATATCCTACTAAATTAAACATTGCATACACAAATAAATGACTTCTTCAAGAAATACACTAAAGTTTCCTTTAATAAATACTTTGTTTTGCTCTTGTTCAAGCTAAGTTTCAGCTCACTCGCATTTTTCCTATCATCTGTAGAGAAATGTCAGGCCGGAGGTTGATCTTTGCCTTTAAAGATGGTTGAAACCTCACACTCAACGAGGAGATGGCGCCGCAGGGCGGCACTATAGAGTTTAACATGGAATTTAGTCAAGGCAACATGGATTATGAGGGGCCCCTAATGAATGTCGTCAGCCGACGGGAAAAGGAAGGGCTACCCTCACTGCTAAGATTGAACACCAAAGACAATTCTAAAGGGAAAGAATGTGATGGTATAATAAGACCCGATGGAGGGGCCCAACTACCTATCGTCCATGATAAATACACCGACTGGAGGCCTAGTCACTGTCGATAATGAAGTACTTCCAGACGCACCTCTATGAAGAACTTGGTGTAGAAATGCTAGTTGCCAAAAGCAGAGAGCTTTCTTATGACAAGAAAGAAGATGTTAGAAAGAGGCAGAGACTTTACTTATCCTTATTTCTGAAGAGAGTATTAATGATCTAAGCATGAAAGAAACCTCTTCCAGCTTGCCTGCTACAGATGAGGAGTCTGGATTTGTAGAGCCAAAAATACCACCAGCTTCAGTTATTCTTTGCACGGGTTTCCTAACCAGCAATGCAGAAATACCTGCATGAGTGTCAACTACAGGGGCATTTGTGGAATGCCCAGACAGTAATGTCCTACACCTACAGCACTACAGCATCTTAGAGGAGTACGCATCTACCAATGATGTGTCTCAAACCGTCGATTGCCCGATGGAGGAGTCATATGTCTCGCTAGGAACAGATTAATATGTCCCGTGGAGTCCAGAGCCATATGTCCCTTTGGATGCCGAGTCACACATTCCATTAGAGCTAGAATCAGCACCAGCTTGGGTTCCTGCCAATGTTCAAATGAGGGAATATCCCTAATAGCCGCCAATTCTCAGTACGGCAGAGTACTATAAGATGAGTAAAGTGAAAAAAAGAGACTTTGAATTCTATGAAGAAGTGCAAGGGAGGTTCATCAACATATTAGAAGGATTGGAATTATACACCAGGGTCTTCTCAGAAAGTGATGAAAGAAAAATTCTCAACTGCATTTTTGACCTAAGGGACAAATGTCGAGCAGGCCTGCTTATGGAAAGAACCTATTCCGAGCCAAGAAAATGGATGTGAGGAAGAGGATCATATCCAGTGTGGCTACTATTATAAATTCACCAATGATAGACAAGGAAATCCGCCTGGAATTCTCAGACATGATCAGGTGGATCTACTACCTCCAATGATAAAGTAGATGATTAAAAGAATGGTTAAACGAGTATACTATGAGCTAACTGCATCCCTAATAGTTGTATTATTAACATATATGATGTAGGAGACTGCATACCCCCGCACATTAATCATCATGAATTTGTGAGGCCTTTCTGCACTGTCTCATTCATGAGCAAAAGAAACATCCTATTTGGAAATAAAAAATTGATATCATTGGTTCAGGAGAATTCAAAGGAGCTGTAGAAATTCTATTGTCTGTTGTTTCAGTGCTAGTCCTTACAGAAAATGGGGCAGACGTCGCCAAACACTGTATTCCAGGGGTGCAACACAGTTGGGTGTATGTGACCTTTCGATGAATGGACAACAGTAAAATGTCATATGGATTTCAACCAGATCCAGAATTGGAGGAACTGCTACCATACAAGCTATGAAAGGGTTGTACCTCTAACTACATGCAAAGGGAACTCTTGTCCTGAAGCGTGGCTTAGAAGGTCTGCTCGATCAGGAGCTTGTCACATTAAGAACAGACATTCAGAGGATTCCTTTCCATTTTATTACACTAAATTACATCAAATATGATATGTATCAAACATGCTTAGCCTATGATATATACTGGGTGTGGGATATTTTGGATTTACTTTGATGCAGTTAGCATATTGTACTTTTTAAGGCTTTGGCCAACACTCAATCTATAACATTTATTGGAACAGATCAATGAAGTTTCTTTCAGAAATTTGTCTATTTTTTCAATTTCCTTTTTGTGCGATGGATAAAAGCCATGAACCATGCGTTGGTTTGAAATTACAATGAACAAAGAACAAAACAACAAAAATTTAATGAAAATAAAATTTAAACAAAAATAACAAACAACAAAACAACTCTCTTTTGAAAATAGACCGCTAAAATTGAATTTTGAAAAGCTATTTTTATATTCAAATGTGATAAAAACAACAAGAAAAGAAAATAAATCTATTGAGTGGATTCTCTCAATTTTGAGGTCTCTTACTCTTTGCTCGCGCAGCATGACTATCTTTGTCTGCACTAATTCTCTTAACACCCCCGCAAAATTTGACGTTCTGCACAAAACCTCACAAAATTTTAACAAATATTCTTCAACAATATCAGCCTTTGCATACGACACATGTCTTTGGAATCAACACCACCAATTCTCATTTTGGAATCACTCCTTAACTTCAGATTCCTCTCTTTTTTAGGTCGGTCCTTAACCTACGATTTTCTTTTGAGATTGATTCTTAACTTTCAATACTCATTATTGGAGTCAGTCCTTAACTTCTGATTCCTCTCTTTTTGAGGTCGGTCCTTAATTTCCAACTCTCTTTTGAGATTGATCCTTAACTTTCAATTCTCATTTTGGAATCAGTCCTTAACTTTTGATTCCTCTCTTTTTGAACTTTCAGCTCTCTTTTGAAATTGATTCTTAACTTTCAATTCCCCTATTATAGTCAGTCCTTAACTTCTGATTCTTCCCTTTTCGAGGTCGGTCCTTAATCTTTGACTCTCTTTTGAGATTGATCATTAACTTTCAATTCTCATTTGTGAATCAGTCCTTAAATTCTAATTCACTTTCTTTGAGGTCTGTCCTTAACTTCTGACTCTCTTTTTAGATTGATCCTTAACTTTCAATTCTCATTTTGGAATCAGTCCTTAACTTCTTATTCCTCTCTTTTCGAGGTCGGTTCTTAACTTCTGACTCTCTTTTGAGATTGATCATTAACATTCAATTCTCATTTTAGAATCAGTCCCTAACTTTTGATTCACTCTTTTTGAGGTCGGTCCTTAACTTCCAATTCTCTTTCGAGATTGATCTTAACTTTCAATTCTCATTATTAGAGTCAGTCCTTAACTTTTGATTCATCTCTTTTCAAGTTCGGTCCTTAACTTCCGACTCTCTTTTGAGATTGATCATTAAATTTCAATTCTCATTTTTAAATCAGTCCCTAACTTTTGATTCACATCCTTTGAGGTCGTTCCTTAACCTTCGACTCTCTCTTTTGTGATTGATCCTTAACTTTTAATTCTCATTTTGTAATCAGTCATTAACTTTTAATTCCTTTCCTTTTTAGTTTGGTCCCAAACTTCTGACCCTCTTCTAAAATTAATACCTAAATTTTAATTCCCACCTCGGGGTCAGCATTTACGTACTGATTCCCATCCTCTATAAACACCTAAAATCTAATAACTCAAAATCTACTCTCCAATTCCTAGTGAGAGTCCCTACTTCTTTATTTCGATCAAATATTCACCTGTTATATTCCCCAGCTGAACTAACTTCTTTCCTTGGACTTAAACAACCAAGCCATAGGATTTTGAGGTAGTTTTCTTATGCAGCATAAATCCTCACCCTATCTTTAGGCCTTTGCACAACCATGTTGTGCAATATAAGCCCTAACTCACCTTAGGATTTCAAGGTTGTCCTTTTTCACTCCCTAAATTCTCACATCTTCCAGGCTATTTTTGTGATTGCTTCACACAAATACAATCCCTAAATAAGTAAAATTTGCAGGAAGAAATACTTAAATAATTTCTCCTCAAAAATTAAAGCCAAACTATAGAATAAACTGGAAAGTCATCGAGGTTCTCCTCTGGGTCCATGACATCTCCTAGTTCTTCCACTTTTGGAATCCACAATAAATGTTCCAAATTTGAGCATTTCCCATTTCACACCTCTTTTTCTGATTTCATTAAAAAATTCCTAACCTTTTGAACTTATTGAAGATAATACTTCTAATTTTTATCAAGAGTTTTCTTAGGTGACTCTGGTTATTTAAGATGTAATTAACTATAGGGGCTTACCCTTATAGGAAGCTTATCTGAACCCAGCTTAATATAAACCCTATTTAATCCTTCATGTTAAATAGGGAAAATTGTTGGCAAATAAAAAGGTTTCGTAGACCAAACGGACGTCATATATTACTTAGTTTATTTGATCGAGCCTCACCCTCAAGTCTTGTGTTTATCCTTTAGGTTAGATACAAGGTTTGAGGTATAGTGCTCTTCCATTTAAACTATGAAAAGTATGGGGTCAATTTGCTTTCATATTTTTCTAAACTATATATATATATATATATATATATATATATATATATATATATATATATATATANTTCCGGTGAGCGACAGCTTCTTACAGGCAACTCCTCAACCAAAGTAGTGCCGACACATGGTCATCTATTTCAAATACACGGGCATGGATGACATTGGTTCATCATCCCTATAAGAATGAGAAATTGAGACTCTCCACAATCTCGTGCTTGATCCAGTAGATCCACCATACCAAAAAATATTATAATTATCCTAAATTTTTATCCTAGCCTAACAAACACATTCATATGGCTAACATGCGTTGAATTGAAAGTTTCGTTAAAAAAAGGCCAAACTTGAGTGCCCCTACTTAGTTTTCAGCCATTACCTTTGCCTAGAAGGTGAGGCCTCAGTTGGGTTGGTTGGAGATGATCACCTTGAGCTCACACACATCCTCCTTGCTCTAATTTGAATTAAAATTGCCTTTGTATATGATTTTGATCAAAGATCCCTATGGTTTGGTCTAGAGATGGTTAGAGGTTGCAAGATTTGGGGATTTTGATTAGGGAGTTGGTTTTGAACCATCGTGAAGCTAATAGAATGGTTAATTTAAGGTTTTAAGATGTTTTAGTGCAACTTCATGAGGAGTTCTTATGCAGCATTATCAAGTTAGGGAAATGTGGTGATGAAGAAGACTTGAGGATAATGAGAATGAGTTTTTGTGGTCTGTGGGAGTGTTTAGGAGAAAAAAATTGATGTTTTGTAGAGAGAATAGTTAATCTCAAGGGATTTTATATTCCTTCAGTTTGAGGTATTTAAGGCGATAGGGAGGCCCTGAAGAGCTTGGGATTGTCTGAGACTACCTGGGGATTACTTGGGCTGAGTTAGGGAGCTCTAACGTGGGCTTGGGTAGCAATTTGGGAGGAGAAATTTTTAGCCCTGCTCCTCTGTATTTTTTGGGTAGAGAGGCTCCAATGGCCATGAGGGGCATAGAATTCATTGGGGAGGATCTTGTCTTGGTGGTTGAGCTTTGACATGCTTGGATTTTGTTTTGTCCAAGCGGCTAGGTCTGTCATGGGTTTGATTTATGGGGAATTAGGGTGACAAATGGAGGAGGTGATGATGGTTTTTGTCTTCATGTTCTTGGATTTTGAAAAATGCTTTGAAACTTCATTTTGGGGGGGTCATTGTGTCATGGGTTCAATTGTGGGTCGTATGGGTTTTAAGGTTAACTTCAGTTTTGGACTTTGGGTTAGGTGGTTTTGGGCTTAGGTTTGGGCTTGAATCGTGGATTAGGTGAGGTTTGACCTTGGGGAAAGATTTGTTGGGCTCAGCATTTAAGGTGGGCCATAGGAAGTTTTGGGTTGATTATTTTGATTTGGTTANATGGGTGGGGGGTCATAGTGTCATGGGTTCAATTGTGGGACGTATGGGTTTGGGTTAGGTGAGGTTTGACCTTGGGGAAAGATTTGTTGGGCTCAACATTTAGGGTGGGCAATAGGAAGTTTTGGGTTGATTATTTTAATTTGGTTAATTGATTTTCAATACTTAGTTAATTTTAATTTTCATAATTTTAAAGAGTGGTGAGGTGATTTTCATTATTAATTATTAATTTTGGACTTATGAGAAAGTTAGTGGTGTATTTTTTAATTTAGTTGACTAAATTCAGTAAAATCTGATTGAATAAATTTTGATTGTCCCTTTTTTTTACTTTGAATTGAATTGAAGTAATTTTAATGACATTTGATTTCATTAATGGCTTAGTTATTATTTGACTTTGATAGGGATTGATTACGTTGATTTCCATTAACATTGGTCTTAGTAATTTATGATTAATTTTAGTGAATTTATTTGGGTTAATTTGTTAATTCTAATGCTCTTAACTTTTTATTGAGAATGATTAAAAATGATTTAACTTTATTGAAATTTATATTGCTAAGTTAATTTTAATATATTTTACTAGGTTTATCTTAATGGGTTTAGTATTTGTTGAAATTAAATTTAATATATTAAATATTTGATGAAATTAATTTCAGCTAATTTAATTTTTATTGAGGAAGATTCTAATAGATCTATTTTTTTGTTGAAATTTATTGTATTGGATTTAATTTTTGTTAACATTGATTTGAATGGATTTAATTGAAATTTGTTTTAATATTTTTTAGTTAAAATTCACTTTCGGGAAATTTAATTTTGTTGAAATTTATTTCAATGGATTTAATTTGTGTTGGAATTTATTTTAGTGGATTTGATTTTTGTTGAAATTTATCTTAATAGATTTAATTTTTGTTGAAAATTTCTTAATGGATTTAAATTTTTTCTTGAAATTTATTTTAATATACTTAAAAATTTTACTTGATTTTGTTCAATTTTAAATTAATTAATATTTTTTATTTTAATTGGTGGTCTTTCCATTTTATCTTTTCCTTTAAGGGATAAGCAATATCTTGACTATAGGTAAGCTTTGTACCCAATGTGCTCTTTTATAAAACAAAGAAAGGGTTTCCCAAAAGGTTGAGAAGGGGAAGTGAAAAATTATAAGGACACCTATGTCTTTAGGGTCAAAGGATTGTGTGGAGAACTTTGAACCTTATGGGTACTCAACTTTTGTCTCAATATCTTTGTTTTAACTAGCATAACCAGAGGTTAAGGATTTGAAGCCAAACATATAAAACCCTGAGGAGTAAGAAGTATTAGAAAATCTATTTTGATTTTGGTTCCACCTTTAGTCATCTAAGAAAGCCTCTAAGGAAAGTTAAAGGGTAGACCCTAATCTCTGGAGAGAGGAAGGGTGGGATTGATATCAAAAGAAAATGAGATCAACAAATGGACTCCCAATATGTATGATGTACTAAAAAGTATACCACACATATTACCATTGACCAAACAAGCCAACAAGATTTTAAGAAAGTCCAAGTGATAATACTTTGGACAGGCTGGAAGATTTGATTTGAATTGTAATAAGTTAGATTTTAGTTGAGTTGGTTTTTCAGCTAGGGAATCACAAGCAATAAATGCTCAAGGTAGATTGAGTTTGAGAAAACTTAAGAACACTCGATGGGGGAAATTTGAGCAAAATAAACATAAAGAGAGATTCATTTGGAATTTGGAATTTTAATTTCTCATTTTTTTTATTAATTTTAAGGCTTAATGATGAGAATTATCAAAACGCTTGCCTCAGAGTTTAGGCTAAAAGAAGCCCAAAAGAGAAATCATGAACCTATTAAATTTAGAAAAGCAGGGTTGGGGGTGGGGATGACTAAACCATGAAGGCATGCCCTTTAAGGGGGGCTTACAATTAAATTGGCAACTAGTCGAAGAATAGGGAGCCCCTAATCCTCATGTTTCACAAAATATAAAATTTCTCTTTTGCATTAGGGATTAAGGAATAGACACTAGAGAGAATATACCCAACATACGAGGTAAATAGATTGACTATCCTAAGAAGAAATACCCTTTATGAGGGGCTCACAACTATCATAGGAACTAGTTTAGGAATGGATGATTATAGGACTAACAAAGGCCTACTCAAATTCTCACACTTATTGCAAAAAAAATTAGACATATTTTTCCATTGCATAGTTAGATTCCATATTTAAAAAAGCTTTTATTTTTTAACTTGATAGTCAGATAAAATTTAAATAAAGTAAATAAGTATTTAAATTAATAAAAAATTAGAAATCAATCATCTTGAAAATGATATTTTGCTTATCACTTTATTGCTTGGAAAGTCTATAAATTTGCATTTATTATAAATGCCTATAAATTAATTGACCCTTATAAGAAATTGATAAATCAATTTTTTTAAATTAATAATAGTTTTAAATGATAATTTTAATTTAGTACTTATGTAATTTTCTATGTTAAATGCATCTTATATATCATCCAAGTTAGTAAATTTGAATTACATTGTTTGTGTTCGTGAAGTATTCAATCTTTGCTTCATTTTTTTTACTTTGAAATCTTGTGCATAAGCACCATTGTGCTATGTTATTTGCATAGTAACACCATCTTGATAGGACAATATCGTTGGTGTTGTAGCATCGCAAAGCTAGTAATTTTTTTTTTATAATCCATGTGTTGTTAATTTTAACTATGGATGTCTAGTATTTATTATTATTAAGTGTGATATATATCACTATTATTTTTGTCCATAATTTGTGTCTATTTGTTGAGTGTATAGGGGAAAAAAATTTGAAATTGTGCCTTTTGACCATAAAATTAAAAATACCTAATAAAAAATTAGAAAACTAAGCAAAGACTACAAATTTTTTATAAAAAAATGGCTCATACACTAAATAAAAATGGCCAACGTTAAACCACTTTAAGAAATTTACCAACCTTTTGGTAGATTGAGTGCATCACAATATTAATAGACTAACAGTCCAAGCTAATAACTTTCAATTAAAATTTGATATATATTAGTGGTTCAAAACTCTCAGTTTAGGGGTTCACCTTAGAATAACCCACTTGTCACAATACTAGTTTCATGGTAATATGTGTTACCAATAAATATAATTAAGTCATTGATAATGCTATTAAAATTGGGTTATCTCAAATTTCTTTAAGACCAAAGCTAAGATTTGGCTTAATTCACTTCCCCATGCTCATCACAACTTGTTTAAATTAACACAAAAACTCCTAGCAATAATTTTCTCCTTTCATAAAGGATAAGCTTAGACAAAACCTAATTCACCCGTTTAGATATTGAGTCAACTTGTGAAAAAAGTGTTTAAAAACTATTAAGGAAATGTTTTCACCATGTGTTGCTTCATTTGTTGATTATTCAAACTTTTTATGATGAGCTAGTAGGATCATTGAGGCTGATCCTAAATTCTATAACTAATGTCTCTCTCATGTTTAGGCCTTTTGATGAGGCATGTTCTTTGATCTATAAAATTTCCAAAATAATTTCCTTTGATCTTAAAAAAGCATAAGAAATTTGCTAAGATCTATGATACTATTATGTTAGCTATACTGGCTTCACAGATGGCTACACTCTATAAGAAGTTGGACAACCCAAGCCTTAATAAGGTTCAAGGAGTGCCAGATAATTAGGTGATTTTTATTCTTCTATTGTGAAGTCAAAAAATTTGTTCACAAGTTAGCAAAATAATATATACATATTGGATTTGTTTCTTTTTTATTGAATTTTTTGCTTGTGTGGTTTCTTGTCAAAATAATTTTATTATTTAGATAAACATTAAAAGTAGAATAATATTGAATGCATTTTAGCAATGATTTGCATTCAGTTATCTCACTTAATAAGCATTCACTCCACTACCAAAAGATAAACATAAGTCATTCTCAAAATTAGTTCAATATTCTATTGGTTTAAGAATTTATTTATCATTTATAATAATGATTGTTGGACTTCAATAATTTTTAAGGATAACATCTTAATCATCAAATTAGAAGATTGTAAGTATATCATTATTCTTATTTTTTTAGAATCAATTAAATATCTACCAAAAGTCTCAATATGTTATAGAGTGCTTCTCATTCAATTTTTTAGTATTATGATCAAGTGATTATTTAACAAAAATTAATTATTTAAATCTCATGGATAATCCATTAGATATAAAGCTAATTATTGGTACATTGTGGCTTTATGCACATATTTTTACTTATATATAAGAGAGTGGGCAGAGTGATTTTGCTACTATGATTTTTTAAAAGATGAAAATGCTACTTTACTTATAAGACTAAGTATTTAATAAATTTTATTTTATTTTATTTTTCACTACAAAGATGAATATAGAAGTTAGAAAAAAATTGAACAATTAAATATGAATGACGTGAGAAAATTTATTTTTTAGAAGATGTAGCATGTGTATAGAATTAAAAAGTTTTACTATTATACGCATTATGTACAACAAATAATGAGTACAAAAAAGTATATTAACACCCAATATTTCTTTACAAGGTTTGGTCACATTCTTTCTTCATTCTTAGGTGTCTAGCATTCCTAATATTTTTACACAAAGTAACTAAATAAGAAAAGGTTAATCTTTTATACGTGAATAAGCCTTTATAATGAGCATTTACCTCAAGACTGTCTCTTATTATGCTCCAAATCATCCTCCCAATCTTCTTTTCTCGTGAAAATGTCACCATTCTCTATAAATTTCACTAAAACATGCAAACACTACAAAAAAAGAATCATATTGAAATTAAAAATAATTTTATTACGTTCTTACATTATGATATGAGTGAAGTAGCCAAACTCAACATGATCTTCAAAATATCAATCAATCATTCATTATAAAACAAGTTTTTCTTTCTTTTCAAATCTCTATTTTTCCTTAAAAATATGAAATTGAATGGTTGCAAAATTTAGAAGGTTCAACTTTTTTTTAATGTACAACACAATGAGAAGCTTTTTCTAAAGAAAATCATTAGTAAATTCTAATATTAAGAGGCTAGAAATTTTGATTTCTAAATTAAACTATTGTGATGAATTTAAAAACTAATCTACATTTTTTCTAGGAGATATTCCATCATAATTCCAAATTTTCTTGTGTAGAATTTAATTTCAAATGGATAAAAATCATCATCATTTTTTTTTAGTTTTCTTTTATAAAGACAACAATAAGCTAACGAAGGCAACAAAGTGTGTTTTTGGGACTGAAAAACTTCGTAATGACCCATTTTACTTATCATATATAAATTTACCTCTCTAAATTTCTATCATAATTCCCAATTTTTTGGGTTAAATTTAAATTCAAATGTATATAAATCATGATTAAAACTTATTTTTTAAATTAATTTTAGTAAAGAGCAACAAAGGCTAATAGAGGCCCACAAAGTATGTTTTAAAGACCAAAAAAAATTGTAATGACCCATTTTAGTTTTTTTTTTTTCTTAACTTCCGTCTATATTTTTATGATTCTATGCAAACCTTTCTTGAGGCCCATAAGGACTGTGAAGAACCATAAATTTTAATGAGACTTACAAATAAAGTTTAATTTTAATAATATAAATTTATTTGTTTAAGGCTTATCTATTTTAAATTTATTTTGTGTAGTGGAATGCAAGTGATATTATGAAAATTATCTTACTTATTTCTAAAATGTATAAGAATGAGTAATAATCAAGAGTTTCTTAGATTTTATTTTCAAAAAATCGATACACCCTACATGTACATATTATCCATCATGTTTTTGGATATATGGATTTTTTATATAAATTATATAGTGTTTTATTTCACAAATTGGCATGTCTTCATTTGAGTCATCATCTAGATGGTATATACATATTAAACACAATCACTTAGCTCAAACAAAGCCTAATTATTTCTTAGTGTAATTTACAATCATTAATATCATGGAGAGACCTTATTCGGCTAACAATAAGTCTAAATGTTTTGAAAATTCCAAAGCCACCATTTCTAAATTAGAAACAAAGACCTATTCTCTCATAAAATTCTTTAATAATTTCAATGTTTGCTGTAACAAAAATAATTGTTTACTTTGCTTCTAGAAAGTGCTTTAATATGTTTGTGTTCAATAACTTGTGTTCTTTACGCAACAGCAAATCATCATATAATTATATATTTTTTTTAAATTCATTTTTAGTTTTTTTGTGAAGAAAACAATTAGAGGAGTTGCTCCTACAAAAAACAGTGAAGAAGAAGTTGTTTTTGTGAAAAGATTAGCATAAAAGTTTTTTTGAATTTTAAAATAGTACATGATTTTAATGTAAGTTTTGCAAGAAATTGTAAGTGATGGTGTGCAACTATATGTGGACAAGGATAGTAATTAAATCATATAAAAATCATGTGTTTAAATGATTGATTGTATTTGCCTATTTTCATATTGCTTTTATTTTCATTTCAAAACATCGATATCATCATATTATAGATTTCTGGAAATTTTCAAAGCTTATCATATGTTTTAATCTAAGACTATTATTTTGATAAAATCCCCAAATGATCATTATAAAAATCAGCAGCTCAATTCATACTCTCTTACAAAAATCCATTTTGATTTTGACATTTGGTAGAGAGAAAAAGAAGAAATTGCTTTGCTTCAAAAATAACTTCAAAGTTTGCCTTGATTAATTTGAGTTTGTCACACAATAGTGGATTAAGATATATTATGATTTTATTTTTTTGTTTATTATTTTTTCTTATATTTGTTAAGTTTTTAAAAGAAGAATCTCAGAAAGAGTGATCCTTGCCTAAAATAAAGTGAAATGGAGGCTGGCTCGTAGAAAGCCTGTTGTAAGGATTCCTTGCTAACCAACCGAGGACAATGATTTTAGTGCATGTTTATTGTAAAATCCTTGTAAGGGTGTGCACATAAGTGTTGATGTTGACTTTAGGTAAAACAAATAAAAATCATGTGTTTGAATGGTTAATTGTCTCTACTTATTAATTATAATGCTTTACTTTAAAGCTATTGATTTTCATCACATTAAGTCTTTTTCTGAAAGTAAGTAAAAATTTAAGCCCAATTTTGCCCCTATACTTTAGTGTCTGTTTATAATCTACATAATTAAATGAGTAACGATTGGAAATCTATTGAACAAAAAATTTAAATTCTCATAACATAGTTGTATCTACGATATTATTTCTTTGGTTTTAATCAGCATCTTAAAAAAGTTCAATGCTTTATCTAACAATGATGCAAGCATGCTTAGAAATCAAAATCAACATATCAAGTGTTTTGTATAAGATTATACATAAGAGAGCCATGCTACCTTAAGAATTTCACTATAAATGGAATACAAACAATGGCCCAAGTTTGGTGGTAATGAGAAAGATCAAAGGAATCAACCTTTATGAACCCTAGAAGTGCCAATCCTGGGTGAAAGCAAAAAAAATTATATATTATATAAGAGGTGTTCACATAATTGAGATTACCCCATTTTTGGTGAGGACATAAAAAATTTATTCATCCTCACAAATCCACACCCATTTTACCCTTGAAACTTAGACAACGTATTAACACCTCAAAGAGACTATTTTTTTTTAATATTTCAAAGAAAGAAAAAGTTCAAATTTTCTTACTTGAAACTTAGGGCTACCAACAAAGCTAGCACATAATAAGTTACTATAGCTCAACTAGATAAGAGCTTACTGATACACCTAAAATATATAGTCTTTATGTACACATTTTATACCTATTTTTTGAGATATTGCGCTTTAATTGAAGGTATTTGTGTGCTTTTCTTTTAGGTACAATCCAATGGATGAAAAATGGTGAAAAAGTGAAAAAGGATGAAATTTGAAGCAAAAAATGAAGAATGTGTGGTGTGCAAAAAAATTGCGGCGCCTAAGCAGCTAGGACTGGCGCCTACGCGTCAGTAAAACTGAGAAGGTTGTGTTGAAGCACCCAGTACCTTGCGCTTAAGCGCCAGAAGTAGTTATTTTGAAATTTAATGAATTTGGATGAATTTTTGAAGAGGTGTTTGAAGCAACCCATGAAAATGTGGGAAATAGTTAATGGACAAAAAAATACATTCAATTGGCTTTTGAAAGGAGGCAACTCTTGGAAGATTCATTAAATGTGGACATATTTTGAAGAGACACTAAGGCACCTTTTGAAAAATTATAAAAGGACTTAGATTGAATTGGAGAGGAGATGCTGCCCCCTCTAGAAACTGCTGACGCCTCTCTCTCTTAGATTAATTAGGATACTTGTTGAGAGAAGGAGAGGAGTTGTAGTGATTGAGTAGAGAGTATTGTAAGAGAAAGAAGAGGTTCAAAGGAACTTCAAGAGATTGGTGGAGAGGATTTGAGATAATTTTTTATCTTTGTGGCTATATTTGGTTTTAATTTAGACTTATAATTTGTTTGTGTGATTTCTACTTTCAAATTTAAGTGTGGTTGTGTTTTCTCCAAGAACTCTGAGTATCTTTCTTTATCTTTTTCATAAAAATGATAATTGATTAAGTGTTGGACAGAAGTTGTGTGAAGTATTAGTCTTTAATGTTAGAATAAGTTGTGATGATTTTAAACCTTGTAGTTCATTTACTTCTTGATTTGGCCAATTAAGATGTTAATATCCCTTGTGAGAATATGTAAGATCTGAGATGGTATTATCTGAGTCAACAAATGATAAAAATCAAATGAGCTTGTATGGATGAGAAAGTAATTCACATGATGCAAATAAATAATAAAATAAAATTTGAAGGGTTTAGAATTATACGACTTTAGAGTGACAGGCTAAAGTCCCCAATTTGATTGTAGTTTTAGGTTTTGATATGAGATGTTAGCCCCCATGTGAAGGAAGAAGTAGAGAACTCTAGAGTAAGAGCTAGTATCTTCCCTACCTAACCTGTCTTCAAGACTATTTAAACTTTAAATCAACCAATGTTCTTTACAGCATCTCTAGTAAGGGTAAAGAATATTATTACTCCTATTTGGCACAACACAATTTGAATACTTCCACAATAGAATTCCTATACTTGTTACTAATTCATGATAAGGAAAGTAAGGATAAAGAATATTATTACTCCTATTTGGCACAACACAATTTGAATACTTCCACAACAAAATTCCTATACTTGTTACTAATTCATGATAAGGAAAAGATATTTTATTTATATTGCCTTCATCTTATAAATATGTAGTCAAGTTAATTAGTTATTTACTTTACTTTCAATTGTCAAAAATTACAAAAAAATCAAATCTTTATTCTTATTATAGCATGTATAGTTTGAGTAAGAATATTTTGCAAAGTAAAATTTGTTATCTAATTTCTTCTGACTTATTTAAAGATCGAATTTATCTCTGTGGATTTGATATTCAAGGCTTAATAAATGAGACTTATATTACTTGATGAAGATACGTATACTTGCATAATATCTCATATTTAAATAAGATAGTTGTATTCTTATTTACTTCGAAGTCAAGCTTTTGCCTAGCCTTTGCAAGTGGTAAATTTTTTGGTGTCGTTCCAAAGTAAGAATTATAAGTAAGAAAAATTTAAGAATATAATCGCATACATCGTATTGACATATAAAATTGGGATCACGTTTTTGCCAGCTGTTGCTGGGCAGAAAAATATATAATTTTTCAAGAAATTTTTATGAAGCAAATTTCCATTTTTAGAAAGTCTTATTTAAACTTTTAGATTTATTATAGGAATATTGTAGTTTTGTTTTCATATAAAGTTCTTGTTTGGGTGATTTTATTTTATTTTATGTTTTATGTGTTTTGTAGTACTGTATGCGTAGTTCAGGTTCTACAGAACTAATGCTTTATGATTCTTAATTTGAAAGAACTATTAGAAAAATTAAAAAACTCAAAAATACAGAAAAAGACCAAAAATTTCAAGAAATGGCAAATCAAAATAATCAAAATGTTGAAGTTAATCAAGAGTTTAGACCTTTAAAATATTATGCAAACCCTACAATGGAAGAAATTCATTGTAGTGTTCAAAAATTTGTTGTAGTGGCTAATTCATTTGAACTTAAACCTACTACTATTCAAATATTATCAAATAATCAGTTTGGGGGAGCACCAACTGAAGATCCAAATTTTCTAGAATTGTGTGCTACATTTAAATATGATGGTGTATCAAATGATGTTATAAGACTTAGACTTTTCCTTTCTCATTGAGGGATAAGACTAAGATATAGTTACATTCATTAGCACCTGGATCTATCAGAACTTGGGGTGATTTAGTGCAGAAATTTCCTGCTAAATATTTTTCACCATAAAAAACCGTGAAGTTTAAAAATAATATTACATCTTTTTGTCAGTTTGAAGGAGAATATTTTTATGAAGTATGGGAAAAATTTAAAGAACTAATGAGAAAGTGTCCACACTATGTTATATCAGATTGCTTAATAATTTAAAATTTTCACAATGGATTAGCTGAATCTCTTAGATCTATTATCAATGCCACTGTTGGTGGTTCGTTGATGTTAAAACCATGTCATGATGCTTATGCTTTAATTGAAGAGATGGATACTAATAACTTTTAATGACCATCTAAGAGGGTAAATCCTAAGAAAGAAGCCAATTTTCATGAAACTGATGCTTTCGCATTGTTAGCAAATCAAGTTGCTACAATTTCAAGGAAGTTAGACCAAATTGGAATGATTTTTTCTCAACCAATTGCAATCGTTGAAGACAATTCATTAGGCCAAATGGTAGATTCTCAAGCATCATTAGAAACTTTGAATGTCATAAACAATAAGCAGAATAACCCATATTCAAACTATTATAACCCAGGTTTGAAGAACCATCATAACTTTAATTGAAATAATGCTTTGGGTGGTAATAATCAACTATGGGGGAACAACCAAGTAAACCCATTACGAAACTAGAATAACCAAGAGAATAGTAATTATATACCAACTTATCCTCCAGGTTTTTAAAGTAATCCACAATTTAAGTAGAAAAAGTTGTCTATAGATGAAGTGGTGTTATAAATGGGAAATTAGTTACAAAGTTAAGGAGCTACAATTAAAAATATTGAGAATCAATTAGGTTAGAAAATAAATTCATTAAGTAATAGATCCCAAGGAACACTTCCAAGTAGTACAGCAGTAAATCCAAAAGACCAGATAAAGAGCAAGTAAAAGCAGTTCAATTTAGAACCGGAAGAGAGTTGGAAGGTAGAGATCAAAAAGAGATTAAAGTAGAGAGAGAAGAAATTAAAGAGCCTGAAGAGGATGTTCCGAAAGGTTTAGAGAGACATTTTTCTCCACTTAAAATTGACTTAAAAAACCACCACCTTCATTTCCTTAGAGACTTCATCAATAAAAGTTGGATAAACAATTTTCAAAATTTATGGAAAACCTTAAGAAGCTTAAAATTAATATTTCATTTATTGAAGCTTTAGAACAAATGTCAAGCTATGTGAAGTTTATGAAAGATATTCTTAACGGGAAAAGGAAGTTCGAAGATAATAAGGCAGTTGCACTTAGTTAGGAGTGAAGTGTTACAATTCAGAAAAAGCTTCATGAAAAGCTTAAAGATCTTGGTAGCTTCACAATTCCATGTGTAATAGGAGGCATATTTTATGGGAAAGCTTTATGTGATTTAGGTGCAAGCATTAACCTTATCTCATTATTAATTTTTAAGAGATTGGGATTTGGAGAAATATCCCCTACTACTATAACTCTGCAGTTAGCAAATCATTTAATAACATATTCTAAAGGAGTTATAGAAGATATTTTAGTGAAAGTGGATTAATTTATTTTTCATGTTGATTTCATAGTGCTAGATATGGAGGAAGATAAGGAAATACCTATCATTTTGGGGAAACATTTCCTAGCTATAGAAAAAGCAATGATAGATGTGCATAAAAAGGAATTAACTATGTGCATCAATGATCAAAAAGTGACATTTAATATTTCCAAATCAATGAAGTGACTTTCAAAAGGTAAAGATGTTGAATGATACAGAATGGATGTGATAAGATATATGAGTGAATGTCATTCTAAAAAATCTTATGAAGAGAAGTCTAAAGTGAAAGAGTTGGAACACGAGCAAGAAGAGAAATTAGATCAATTTGAAGATTTTTATAAGGAAAATTTGAATTATGTTCAAAAAAGTTTTAAAGTTTTGGACATGATACACCTAAAATATATGCATTTATATACCCATATTTTATACTCATTTTTGGTGATATTGCACTTTAATGGAAGATATTTTTATGTTTTCTTGCAGATTGTTGAATTTTAGGACTTAAAGCAAAAAGAAAGCAGAAAGAGTAAAATTTGGAGCAAAAACAAAGAAGCTAAAAATTTATTCAGCGGTGACAGCGCCAGAAGCAACGCTAACTGCGCCTTTTGATAGAGAACACCTAAATTAATTACAGAACACTGGCATCGACGGTGCTAATGTTGATTCAGCCCTAATTTCTAGAAGATTTGACAAATCTGGATGCATTTTGAAGAGTATTTGGAGGCACCTATTGGAGAACCGACCCTAGGATTTATTTGGGACTGAAATTGATCAGAAAAAGGACTCTTCCTGCCATTTCATCCATTCCATTCAACATTCTGCACATCACCCATTCTTCCATATTTCATTACATAACCATTTAGATGCCATTTTTCTTGTAATTTAGAGTTTTGTGGGGAGATTAATTGTAAACGCTTCTCTAAGAGTGTTGGAGAAGGAGAAAAGTGAGAGATTTCTTCTTCCTTCATTTTTTAGAAGAGGCTACATGGGATTTGCTTTAAAAAAGAGTTTCAGATAAGTGTTTTTTGTTTATTAGTGTTTTATAAACTTTCTTTTATATATGAAATTTGTGTTTTGTTGTATCTTTCTCATGAAGTCTAAGTAGTTCACTTTATTTTTCTTCTTACTCTGAGATATGGTGAAATGAAGAGATAATATGGATGTGTCAATACTAAAATATAAAATAAATTATGATGATTTTTTAACTCTGAACTTAATTTACATTTTGATTTGGCCAATTTAAATATTAAAATATGTTGTGAAACATATGATCCGGGAAATGGAGTATGAGTTCTACAATAGAGTGAGGGTCACATTTGATTTCATGAAGGAGAAATTTGTTTAAGAAATTAAGTGTAAATAAATAGGGAAATATTCTTTTTTGGGTGTAGAATTGGAGAATCTTCATTTGATTTCATGGAGGAGAACTTCGTTCATGGAATTAAGTGCAAATAAATAAGGAAATATACTTTATTGGGTGTAGAACTGGAGAACCTTTAGAGTGACAAACTAAAATCTCCAATTCGGTCTTAGTGTTTAAGAACTAAAGCGAGAGTTAGCCTTTAGGTGAAGGGAAGCGGGAACTCTAAAGTGGGAGCCAATATCCTCCTAGCCTAGCCACAAATTTAGGGACTAAACCTGAGATTATTTTCTATAACACTGTATCAGAGTAGAGAATTAAAACTGCTCCTATTTGGCACAATACATAATTGAACCATTTATCTCATCTCATTTTATCCTAGAACCTTATTGTAGTGGGAAAGGTGTTTTTTCACATAAGAAATCTTCATCACATAAACATAGTTTAATAGTTTAATAGATTAGTAGTTTCTATTTAAATTTGTATTTCAGTCTTGTTATTGGTTAAATAATTTAGTTTTGATAATATCTCAAAATTCAAAATTATTGATAGTAATTTTGTATTTACTTTCTGTTAATTTCCTAGTAAATTTATTATTATAAATTTAAACCTTCCCCGTCGGATCGATATTTGGTGCTTAAATAGAAAGTTATTACTTGATAATGATACATATACTTACGTAGAATCCAAAAATAAACTGCTTAAATTTCTTATTTATAAAATATTGCATCAACTTTTGGCATCGTTGCATAGCAGAGTCAATATAATTTTACACAACTATAATATCGTCGAACCAGGACACGGCAAAAAAAGATAAATCTTTTCATCCATCGATTGAAAAACCTCCTAAACTTGAATTGAAGTTACTTCCTGAACAATTGAAATATGCCTTTTTAGATGATTCCTCAACATTACCTGTTATTCCTCAAAATTGACTATAGAAGAAGAAGTGAGTTTAATGGAAACTTTGAAGAATTATACCTAAGCTTTTGGATAGACAATTTTTGATATTAAGGGAATCAGTCATTCATTTTGTATGTATAGAATTCATATGAACAAGAAATGTAAACCCAAGGTTGATCCTCAAAGGAGATTGAATCATTTTATGAAAGAAGTTGTTAAGAAAGAAATTTTAAAGTGGTTAGATGTTGGAATTATCTACCTTATTTCAAATAGTACATGGGTTAGTTTGAATCACTACATTCCTAAGAAAGGAGGAGTGACTGTGACTGTGAATGAACATTATGAGTTGATACTAAAAAGCTAAGTCACAGGCTGGTGAATATGCATTGATTATGGAAAATTAAATCTGACCATTAAGAAAGATCATACACAAAATATACTTTAAACCCACTCTTCAATCCTCAGCAAGAGTCCTCACTTTCTGATTTTGATTAGACATACCCATTTGCTAAAATTCCCCAGCGGAAACAAATAGCAGACACAAATTCATGCTTCTTTCTAGGTCTGATGACTTAGAAATCTATATTGGTCTTGTTGAACTTGTCGGTCAACACCAATACGTGTGGTGTGCTCGCCCAGCACATCACACCTATTGGGGGTCCATTTGTTGACCTCACTTTTGGTTGAGGTCTAGAAATTTCTTTAGTAGCCTAGGTTTAGCCATAGGACTTTCCTACTGATAAGTCTTAGAAAACTAGAAAAGGTACCCTCACCATTAGAAACTCAAAACTCTTCTCTTTACTCAACTTGAAGTTACACATATTGGTCCTAACCTCTCGCACTTAGTAGGTAAGATCATTATGAGGGAACTCAAGGAGAGTTCCTATAGGACTACTTGGCCTTAGGATTGACCCTGGGTGTTGGTTTGGAGCTAAGGTATAGAATACCCTCACCATACCCTCACAATACCCTGGCTAANTAAATTTGCATTGGTAAAACCTTTTGATCATCTAATTTGGTTTAAATCCAAAACCCCAAATTAGCCCCAATATTGGCTAAACCCCAAATCTCAACAATTGAATGCCCTAAACCTCAAATTGGCATTCAATTTTTGTTAAAAAACTTTTGTGAGGTCATTTGCGACCAAACACAATAATCAATTTGAGCTTAGTCCGAAGCTAGCTCAAGTTTGACCCAAATTAGCCCCATATGCCTAATTTGGGTCTAAATCCACATTTCATCAAAATCCACTAAATTCATTACCAAATTGATTTCAAAATGACTTTCATCCTTCATGAAAATTGTTCATCATGATGTTTTACACTAAAAACAAAAATCAATTTGGACTTAGCCCATGGCTAGCCCAAGTTTGATCCAAACTTTGCCCAACATGCTTAAAATGGGTCAAAAATAAAAAATCCACCAATTTGATTAACCAATTGACCTCAAAATGACTTTCACCCTTCATGAAAGTTGTTCCTCATGGTCTTCTACACCAAATGCCATATTTAATTGGGCTAATTGACATGCCTAACCTAGCCCAAACACAACACCAAATGCCATATTTAATTGGGCTAATTGGCATGCCTAACCTAGCCCCAACACAAGATTTGGTCTAAATTCCATATTTAATTGGACCAATTGGCATGATTAACCTAGCCCAAACTCAAGATTTGGTCAAAATGCCATATTTAATTGGGCCAATTGACATGTCTAACCTAGTCCAAACACAAGATTTGGCCATCACCATAGTTATTTGGGCCAATTGACATGCCTAACCTAGCCCAAACACAAGATTTGGTCACATGACATATTTAATTGGGCCAAATTTACATGCCTAACCTAGTTCAAACACAAGATTTGGTCACATGCACCTTTCATATTTAATTGGGCCAATTAACATGCCTAACCTATTTCAAACACAAGATTTGGTCATGTGCACCTTTTTGGACTTATGGCCAAATATTTAATTGGGCTAATTGGCATGCCTAACCTAGTCCAAACACAAGATTTGGTCATGTGTACATATTTAATTGGGCCAATTGACATGCCTAACCTAGTTCAAACACAAGATTTGGTCATATGCGTATTTAATTGGGCCAATTGGCATGCCTAACCTAGCCCAAACACAAGATTTGGCCATATGCTCCTTTTTGGAACTATGGGTTAATTGAGCCAATTGACATGCCTAACCTAGTTCAAACACAATATTTGGTCATGTGCACCTCTCAAAGCTTTCACTCTTCATGAAAGTTGTTCCTCATGATCTCCTACACCAAATGCCATATTACCTTTCACCCTTCATGAAAGTTGTTCCTCATGATCTCCTACACCAAATGCCATATTTAATTGTGACAATTGGCATGCCTAACCTAGCCCAAACACAAGATTTGGTCATGAACACCATTTTGGACTCAATTGACATCAAACACAAGATTTGGTCATGTGAACCTTTTTGGACTTATGGCCAAATCCAAATCAATTAAGCTTGCATATGGACCTTCTTGAACTTATGGCCAAATCAAAACCAACTGAGCTTGGAATGGTCAAATGAGTCTTACCTTAACTCATCTTAGACTCTAGAGTTGAGTTTAAAACCAGCCACCAACCAATGGTTAAGTTTGATATTTATCTCATGGGTAAATTTTTTTAATTAATTTTTAAAGGGATAAAGAGAAGGTTAAATCAAAGTACTTGCTATACCATATGTCAATACTCTATGGTGCCATTTTTACTGCTCATTATAAGCTTTAACCATGACCCAACCCCCATTTTTACTGCTCATTACAAGCTTTAACCATGACCCAACCCTTGGTTAACCACTTTAACCCATATAAGCTTTAACCATGACCCAACCCTTGGTTAACCACTTTAACCCAAGCTAAAGCCCAAAATCGTGAGCGTCACATGGACAATACCCAAATTTTGCCAAGAAGCCACCTCAGCCCAAATTGAGCTGAGAGCTCCTCTGCTTAACACCTAAGCAGTGGGGCTAACCCCTCAATTGGCCAGCCAAGCTTCCCCTTGGCCAATTTCTATAACATGCCCCCCCCACGGCCATGAATAGGGTGGTAAAAAAAATTTTCACCAAGGCCTCCCAAACTCCTCAGAGAGCTTCTCTAAGAGTCCCTTAGCACATTACAATCCATTTCCCTCTCCCAATTCCACCACAGAAATCCAATTTTGAGTTTGAATTCCTGCCCGAAACCAGGACAAACTTCAATCCAAACCTACACAGCACCAAACTTCAAACAAATTGGCTCTACACCTTCACAACAGTGAAGGAAGCCAAACCCCCATCAATTCCCCCTCTGAAATAGCCACTACCATAGCTCTCAACCAACACCCAAAATTGGCTGTCATCTAAATCATATATATGCCTTATACCAGAGCCAAAGGCTTCATCCCTAAGCTCTTTGGGACCCAACAAAGGTGTGAAGAATCTCAGATTGAGGCCAAACCTCTCGGAGCAAAGGTATAACCTCACTCACTCTCTCGAACCTTTGCGAGCTCTCCATTTATGATGGCTTGATTTCATAGTATGTTTACCATATAGTTTGTCTCTTCAAGATGAAAATTTTAAAAAAAAAAATCATCAAAATCCATTAAGAAACGAGAAAGATATTAAGATTTTAAGTTGGACAGCTCTCGGTTAAGGCCATCGGGGACGATGGATGGCATGGCCATCGGGGACGATGAACGGATGTCGTCCATTCTCACGTGTATTGAATGGATGGCAGAGATCAAGCCGGATAATCCTTCTGAACGATATGGCGGGTCGCGTGGCAGCTGACTCAGAAGGCGGCGTCAAATAGAAGCAAGTCGCATGGCTATTTGACGGATCCGATGATCCAGTCAGCCCGTGGTTTGAATAAATAAATAGGGGTATTTAATAAATTCAAAAAATAGCCCCTAAACTTCAAAAATCCATATCTTTGCATAGAAAATTCATAAAAATAAAACAAAATACCCTCTTGCTCAGTGAACAGAGGAGAATCATACAGAAATATTTTCACATTAATTTGATGCATAAATTATTTTTAAAAAATGAATTAGTGTTAGGGGTTTCTTAATTCTCCATTCATATTGGATTATCACCTTGACCCCAAATTTTTATATATTGTAGCCTCTGTTCACAATTTGAGCATTTTTAAAAAATAAATTAGGGTTAGGGGTTTTTCAATTCTCCATTCATATGGAATTAATACGTTTTAAAAAATAAATTAGGGTTAGGGGTTTTTCAATTCTCCATTCATATGGAATTAATACCTCTAAAAATAAATTAGGGTTAGGGGTTTTTCAATTCTCCATTCATATGGAATTAATACCTTAACAATATCATCTTGACCCAAAATTTTTATATATTGTAGCCTCTGTCTAGATGCACAATTTGAGTATTTTTCCAAAGACTAGAAGATCTCTAGATAGAAATCTTAATTTTCTAAGTTCTTAAGCATTTTTTGTTCAAATAATTATAGAAAATTGCATATGAGATTCATAGACAGATCTTAATTTTTCTAAGTTTTTATGCATTTTCTATTCAAATAATTATAGAAAATTTTATGTGGCTTAGAAAATTTGCAAAAATTCATGTAATTCCCTATGGCCAGAGTAATCTTAGGAAATAATTTCATGATTTTTACGAATCAAAACATCACTGTTTTGAGTAAATCTTAATTTGCTTAAAACATTTAATTTGAAGCACACAAAGATTAAAATCACTTGATTTTTGTTCTCCATTGTTGCCCATGAGTCAGAAAATTTATCATAAAAATTTCAAGTAATTTGGAGATCATTTAATATTTTTAATTGATTTTTAAAAGTGACCATCAAATTTGAAACTTAAATAATTTTTAAAAATCAAAATATAACTTCAAAAATTATGAAACTTAGTTTTTTGAGTTCTCTGATATCAGGGGGATTTAATAAATATAAAAATCTATTTACAATAAAAACTTGATTTTTAGGTTATTTTTAATTATTTTTAATAATTAAAAAATAATAAAAAAATCATAAAATNGCAAACAACCTCGAATTCCTATGGCTTTGTTGTTTTAAAACTAAGGAAGGATGTGTTGTT
>JXCR01058395.1:0-21577 GCA_002079205.1 Phalaenopsis hybrid cultivar
TGAGGTAAAATATCAAATAAAGTATAATATTTTATATAAAAATACCGAGTTTTATTATATGCTCTGCAGATATACAATTGAAATATCTTGGATTATTGTAGCTTGATTAGACTTGTTTAAATTTGAAGGATATAGGTGACTTGCAATGATGCATTCTGTGTAATTTCAAATGCATTTGGGTGATTTAGCTCTTCACGCGCTATATTATGGAACATGGGTTACTAGAATGAGTGTTATATTTAATTGGCTAAACCATATCTGCATCTAGTATGTCCCAAATTAATTGATGGTGTTGCCGTGGGGCGTGAAATAATCTATTCCTATAAATTCAGTTGACAACACATCAAGACTCATTCTGAGCCATGAGTGGGGCAGTGTAACATTACTCAGCATCCTAAATAATAATTCAACAAAATTTCTTTTATTATCTAAAACCAAATCAAATCAAGCTTAAGTAATAAACGATTTCGAGCATTGGAGTGAACAACAACCCTACATGAATGGTATTCTCGAAAATATTTTATGTGATGATTTATAACTTCCATCATAATTACTAGAAAATAAGAAACACTTTCACCCATATCATCTAAAAGCAATCATGTTGACCAGAAGTATATATCATTAACATATAGTATTATAGTAATATATTAACAGGACATGAACATGATAATAGTCATGCAAACCAAGACTGAGCGTATAAATTATGAAGAGAATATAATCTGCATTTCATGTCAAGTGGATAACTTGAGATAAATGTGATCATTCTAATGAGCCCAAAGTTAAGGAAACTTGATAATGACAAAGAGATGCAATAAGGTTACCAGGCCTGTTAACTTGGGAATCCCAATTATAACAGATTTAAGATGTTCTGTCTGCGGGCTCTTCAGATTGTCAGGCGATTCTGCATAGTTAGTGATTTCCTGCCCACCTATCTCAGTTGAATTCAACTGAGAGTCCATCTTCCTATGTTCTACTTCCTTTGGAGGTGCTTTTGAATTTTCCTTTTTGGGTACCCATCTCCTCTCTTCATATCTAGCAATGAATACTTTCTAGAGAATAAAAATCTTGCTATGAATCTGGAGTTCATAAATTTCAAGAAAATGATAACAAAAAAACAAATACTTTGCACGTATGAAGTTTTCAATTCCAACTCTGTCATAATTAGGAGGCAGCTCAGCTTCCCAGTAACCATTTGCCTTTCGGTTTCCCATTGCTGTGCAGATCAACAGTAAACCGAGATATAAATGCAGAAACATAGTAATAAAAATTATTAAAACATAATCCAAGAAATATGGACTAAACTGGCATTTAATCACATACATTGGATAAATGCAATCTGCTCTGGAAGCCATGTGTCTAAAGTAGCTGATCTTACCTAAAGCAAAACCGAATACTCATGTCAGATTCCTTAAAAAAAAAAAGAAAAAAAATTTGTAAGAAATACTGACCAAACATTAGACATAAGCATAATTAAAATATGTGAGCATAAAGTTATGGTTTAACATCCTAAACCATCGGACAGTTGAATTAAAACTGTTAGTTATATAAAAACGATGATAAAGAGATAATTACATGTAAATGCATAAATGCAAAAACAATAATTTCAAAGGTTTTATTACATGAAATGTTATGATTATCCTGTAAAATATAAAAATTTAAATATCTAAATTATGATTTAAACATTTTTTAACGTTAAGCATTCAAATTTCATACTCATACTATTTTTTCTTATTTTATGAGTTTGATGTAATACAATTCAAAATGATGAAATCTGAAGCAGATTAATTACCATTAAAGTTTATTGATTTAATTAAGTATATGCTTAAGCTAACTAAACTAAATTTAGTATCCCAGCAATTCTTACATAACCCACCACCAGCCCTTTTTCCTTCAGTTGGATGATTCCTAAATTATTTAAGATAGAGGGAGAGCTGGAAAATTTAGCCAAGAAGATGAGAAGAAAGAGAAGGAAAAGGAAAAAAAAAATCAGAAGAAAAAATATCTAAAAATAAGTGAAGAAAGAAAGATTGGAAATTCTTTCATATCAAAGAATTATGGGGTTTCCTTGTGTTCTCCATACAAGTAGGTCACCTTAATCCAGCTATGATGAATCAATTGAAGGAATAAAATTATATTCATATCTTATCATGTTAAACAAGTTATATATTATTTTTCCCAAGTTTTCATACGATTTTAAGAATAAAAAATACTTATTAAGCATGTTTTGCTAGTGAAATTTAAAGAGCGGATTCTAACAACTTTCTGTAGACATGATTTTACATCTTTCTCATATGCTGTTATGATTTTAAAGTTACAAATCTACACATATAAGATTGAGATCAAGGCAGCAATTTCATAGTTTTATCATATATTTTACTAATTTTCCATGGAATTAAAAAATAAATGCAAAAATAAATAATTTTCTACAAAATAAGAAAAGTGAACAATGTAATTCTATATAAGTTTCAAGTGAAATTGTTTGTAGGATTAGAGAAGAAATTTTATGGATATAAATTCATATAGATGTTTAAGAGGAATAAGAAAAATATAAGAAATTTAATATGCCTTTCATAGAAATTAGGCATATGTTTTTGGTAGAAATTTTGTGGAAAAATTTTACTATTTTATTAAGAAAATCTTACAAATATGCTAAAAAGGATCATGAATAATGTGAAAAAACTAAACATTGAAATTTACATTAAGATTTGATCAGATCGGAAAACTAATTTAATGTTTTATTCTAAGAATTATAAATTTTGTTTAGTTCGTTTTCTTGTTCTAAATTATTATGAAATTACAGTGCATTCATGAAGCATTAGTACTTCATAAATTTTATTAAAACCTAGAATTGTAAGATGCAAATTAAATAATACTCAAGTCTTCACATTATAAGATTATGTTTACTAAATATAAAAAAAAATTAAGCATAGTTTAAGAATGTACAAGTTTAATGAATTCTTAATTTTTTTATATACGTTATAATATTTAGTCACTCTACAAATGGTTGGATGATAACAATAAAATGATATGAAAATGTTAGATTTTCTCTCTCCTATTTCTTTTAGTTGAGCATAATTATAAGTTTTGGAAGGGGAAAAAATAATTATTCCAATAGATTTTCATTGAAAACGATTACAAGATAAATAAAAGGGGATGACTCCTACAGTAGGGAACTAAAAATATCAATCATAACTCCCCATGATAAAAGAATAAAATATGAACTATGAAATACCAATAATTCGAACTTCTAGAAATAGAAAAAACTAATGATATAATATACTAAATAAAATCTTTCCCAAAATCCTTCCCAATGAAATTGGAGCAGATGGATATCTATGATGCCCAGCTTGTTTACAAGGAGCTCACAATTAAGCCAAAGCAGTCGTTATTTGAATATATCCACTATTTGTTAAGCACTAGGAAAAATGGTATACAAATAACTCAATCAATCTTCTCTTTTATGAAGTATAGATCAATCTCGACATGTTTTGTGCGATCATGTTGCACTGAATTTTCTGCAATGCTTATGATTGTTTTATCATGCTTATCGGGATTTGCAGCTCTTCAAGAATTCTTCACAATAAAAAAATCTCACATGCTCCATTAGCCATAGTCATATATCCTACCTCAGTACTACTCCTTGCAATCACATTTTGTTTCTTGTTTCGCCATGTAACCAAGTATCCCACTTATAGGTGCAATATTCAGAAGTTGATCTCGTGTCAATAACCGGTCTACCCAATCCGCATTAGTGTGCGCCTATATAATCTTTTTTGTAGTACTCTAAAAGACTATGCCTTTTCCTAATGTAACTTATAGATATATGAGGATTTTGTTGATTGCTTTAAAGTGTTTCTTATAGGATGAATGCATAAATTGACTGACCAAACATACAACAAAGGCAATATCTAATCGTGAGTGTGATAAGTATATCAACTTCCCCATCAATTTTAATGCCTAACTATATTCACTGGATCACCTTCCTTCACATCATCCAGTTTTTAATTGGGATCACTTGGAGTGTCTGCACGTATACACCCACTTATAGGGTTGTGAATTTAGCTCGAAGAACGTTAACCACTCTAAAATCGATTCGAACTTTGGCTCAGATCAAAATAAATGAGCCGAGCTATGAGCATAAATTTTGGATCAATTATTTTTTAGCCGATTCCGAGCTATACATGGATTGGTTCGAACTCACTTAAGATCAGCTCATAGTATTTTTTTAATTTATAAAAATTACATATAATGCTAAATAAAAACAAAATATAACGAGTCACCATCCACTTTTGAGCCAACTTTGAGCTAAAAAGGATCCAAATAACTCAATTTGAACAGGTTAGTTTCAAGTTTGAACCGGGTAGAGTCAACTCCTAGTTGAAACGGATCCCAAAAACCCATTTTAAGCCAGTGTGTTTCGATTTCGGCTTCGAGTCGACTCGGCTTGAAATCAAATATAACAATTCACGAGCTGATTTCAAGTCGCAATAAATCTATTCGAGTCAATTTTGAGCCCACCCCAACTCAGCTCAAAATCGTATCGTTAACAACCCAACTCACTCGTCCAAGTTTTCTTGACAAGATGAAGAACATATTTCTATTGGGAGAACAATTCTTTTCTTCGATCGAGCAACATCCATGCCAATGAAATACCACAGAGATCTAAGTCCTTGGTTTCAAAAATATATGATAAGGAAATCTTCAAACAAGTTCATCTCATATGCATTCAATGAGAATAATATCATCCACATAAAAAATTAGTATGATTATATTCTCTTCGTTTGAATGTCTGAAGAACATTGTACGATCTCCCTACGCTTAAGTATATCCCTGACTTTCAAAAATTAGTAGATTTCTCAAACTATGCTTTCAGCCACTACTTCAACCCATATACAATTTTTTTTTAGTTTACACACCTTTATGTCAAACTTCTCATTAAATCCAACTGCATCCATATACACTTCTTCTTTCAAATCCCCATTGAGGAAGACATTTTTTATATCCAACTGTTGTAGGGTTTAGTTAATATTAGCGCTACAAGTGACAGAAGAACCCTTACAGAGTTTAGTTTTATGACTGGAGCGAATGTCTCTAAATAATCAATGCCATGAGTCTAAGCAAATTCTTTGGCAACTAGTTAAATCTTGTATCGTTCTAGAGAGCCATCATAATTATACTTAATTTGAAAAACACATATGCATCTGACAGTTATCCTTTCTTTATGTAGAGCAACTAATTCCCATGTGTCATTTTTGTCAAAAGCTTTCAACTCCTCGAAAATGACCTCTTTCCACCTCAAGACTTTCAGAGCATCTTGCACATTATTTGAAATTTTCATACGCAAAAAATTGTGAGGCAAAAACACGAAAAGTGGCTGAGAGATTTTCATATGACACATAATAGAACAATGGATCTTTAGTGCAATATTTTTACCCAATGGAAAAGCTAGACTTATTAAACTCGGGATTCAAACATTGAAGGCTAGAAGACTCAGAACTCAAAGATGAAGTGGACTAAATATGGGATAAAAGATTAGCTAAAAGATGAATTTGACGAAACAAGGGGTAAAGAATTAGTGTGGGCATTACCTAGGTTCATGGATTATGGGCAGTACAAAGAATTTGTTGACCTTTTCTTTTGAGTACTCCTTTGTCGCAAGTAAACAATATCAACGATACTACTGTCATAGTTCTTATTCATGTTTTCTCTTTGTAATAAAAATCATTTAAATAACATTGTAGAAACTTTAATATCTATAGGAATCGTCGCATTCTCTCCTAAATCGTTTGGGTTTTCAGGTTGAATAAACAAGATTGGTGATATACTATTTTAGGAGTCGTCGGTTTGAAGAAAATGCTGAAACTCTGTTGCCATATTTTAATTTTGTACCCCTGGAGATGAGGTTAAAAGAAGATTGCAATTTAAAAAAACATCATATCCATGTTAACAAACATTTCTTTCAAAATTTGGAGCAAAGCATTTATATGCCATTTGGTTTAGAGCATAACCAACAAATATATATTTTTTTGCTTGGGGTTCAAATTTTCCTCGATTATGAAGGTGAACAAAAGTAATACACCCAAATATCTTTAGAAATACAGAAGGTGAGAGTCGATTCTTTGGAAAAAAGTTTTGAAAATTTCAAAAGGTTTTCTATAAAAAGCAACTAAGTCTATCATCAAATAATAATATATCTTTTTTCTTAGCATTATCAATCATCATCCCCGTAGCCAAATCCTGAAACTAACAACAAGAGCACTGAAAGTTATCTTGGCATTAATGATCAGCAATAATTTTATAATGGACAAAAAATTGCATAATATATTAGTAACATAAAGAACATCACCAAAGGTGTGTAAATAATGAGGAGAGCTTGACAGTTCCTATAATGACAAGTACTGAGAGGGAACCATCGACAATTTTGACTTTTTTTATTGTCTACACAAGGTATATATGAGAAAAATAATTTAGCGCAACCAATCATGTGATCAGCTGCGCCAAAATTGTTTATCTAAAAATGAGAGAAATTAGGAATAATATCTAAAAAAGCAGTAGCCAAAAAATTGCCCTTCTAATACTAAGGAGCCAAACAGAGTCAAGGACAATTTCAAAAATTGAAAAGGGATGCATTTGAGTTAGCAAACTGCTCCTGAGATTGTTCAATACTGGTTTGGTGAGCTCGATCTTCAAGTTTAGATTTTGATTTCAAATTTTTCATGAAGCTTCCAATAAGTCTCCTTAATGTGTCATGATTTTTTTCCAGTGCTAGAACCATGATTTTTTTACCCTTCTTAGCCTTGCCAGTATCAAACACTTTTGTCACAAGAGTTGAGGTCTCTTTTTCAATGTTTTTTCTCGACTTTTTATGTCTAACTTCAGAAAAAACTTCTTGAATTGAGGGTAATGGTTTCCTACCAACAATTCGACCCCTGACTTTAAAGCTAGCTAAAAACATGTAGACCCGGTTGTTTTTCTGTCTTCTTTTGGCAAGCTTTATCATTCGAATTCTCTCAAATATCAACATGACATTGATCAAGCTCCTGTTATGNGTCTTCTTTTGGCAAGCTTTATCATTCGAATTCTCTCAAATATCAACATAACATTGATCAAGCTCCTGTTATGATGTTACCAACTCATTACAGTGCATATTAAAATCAGGGTTATTTTTTTTGGATTTCAAAAGTTGAGGTTCCAACTCAAAAATTGTGAAGAATTCTTCAAATTTGAATAGAGCTCTCAAACAGCCTCCTAGATATCTCAATCAATCAGACGAAATAAAAGAATCTTTCTTATCTTTCCTACGATAGGTTTCATGCATGTCATTACCAGAGAATTTTCGGACTAACATTTTTTTAGATTCAAACCACTAGTACGTTTTGAAAATTTTTCGGTTAATACCCCATTTTAGCTGTCCTGTCAATTGTCAATTTTACAGATTGAGCCCACTAGAGATAGTTGTGTCCATTAAGCTTAGTATATGTGAGGTNTGTTTCATGCATGTCATTACCAGAGAATTTTCAGACTAACATTTTTCTAGATTCAAACCACTAGTACGTTTTGAAAATTTTTCGGTTAAATACCCTATTTTAGCTGTCCTGTCAATTGTCAATTGTCAATTTTACAGATTGAGCCCACTAGAGATAGTTGTGTCCATTAAGCTTAGTATATGTGGGGTAAGATGATAAATTATGAGAAAAATATTCAACCAATACACCCAAGACAGGGGCAGTGGCAAGAGCTAAGATGGTTTTAAAATTACTGAAACTGGTTGACAAGAAAGAATTGTATTGAATATTGGTCATCATTGCATATTTGTATAACCTCCTCCAAGTCTAAAAAGAGTATAGCAATGTCTATGGCCCACCTCCAATGGCTACAATTACCTATTCAAACGAATAGGTCACCGATTCGAAAAAAGTCACCCTATTCTGCACCAGAGAAATAGTAGGGAAAGGAGTGAGGTACGATCGGATTCGGAGCTTCCCACAAACAGCGCCAGGAAAACTTCAAAGATCGAGCGAGAAAACTTCGACAAAAGAAGATTGCGAGAGGAAAACTCTAAAATTCGCACAAGAAAATTTTGACAAAGAAAGGTCGCCTAAACAAATATAAACATTCCTTGCTGGTTCCAAGTAGGAGCAGAGCAAAGCAAAGTAGTTCACAACAGTAGGTCTCATGAATGACCAAACCGAAGGAATTTGAATGCAATTTCAAAGGTTATAACCGTCCCTAATACCATAGAGATGTTGGGAGGGTAAAAATAATTATTCTTCAACTTTATAGAAAACGATTACAAGATGAAAAGAGGGGGTAGCTCTCACATTAGGAAACTAATAAAATCAACCATAACTCTCATGATAAAATTTTTAGAAATAGAATAGACTAGTAAAAAAATATACTAAAAATAATTTTTTCTAAAAATCCAACAAAAATCTCTCTTTGGGATGAGATATTGATAGTCTTGACACTGTGACATGAAAGAGTAGTAAAAGAGCAATTCGTGAAAGCAAGAGTAATAAAGTTAAGGGTGATTCAATTGAATAGAGCCATTGGTTAAACTTTTGTGAAAAGAAGGATAGCCTTTTATATTATAGGATATATATTGACAGGATATTAGTTGTATGACGAATGATTTATTCATAAAAAAACGTACTTGCCAGACTTATAAGTTGGATCAGAATCTCAAGAATAAGAGAAGACTAATGACCAGAGCTCTTGTCATGATATTGTGCAACAGGAAACAGTGAAAATAGAAGGTTAGAGAAAAACTTGAAATTCAACTTCAACCAAAGTTTATACATAACAAAAAACTTAACAGGAGTTTGTCTTTTAGTGTAACTTAACTCAAAAATAAAAGAATGGTCATGATTAAAATGCAATGGAAGTATTAAATTAAAAGAGATTCGACATAAATAAGAAGAGCGGATATGAGGCAACTGCACCCTAGTTTGTTTGAAAGATCAAGGACAAATTTTTTTAAGGTAGGTCGCAATATTCTTAACCATCAAACACTCAAGCAAATGAACAATATGACAAAAAAATGGAAATTTTGATTATTCGATGGTTATATGATAAATTGTTTAGCTTTTGGGTTTTGAAGTTATGAAAATACATAAATAGTAATTTTGAAGGATCTCTTACAGAAAGCGTATGATTTTAATACAAATTTTAATAACTAATATTTCTGTAAAAGATTTAATATCAATATTAAGGTTTAATTTGGTTGTATTTTGAAATATTCAATATTATATATTTACATTATTTTAATGTCATTTTTATAAAATTGATTTTACAGGTTTTATAAGGGATGAAAACTGAATTAAATTACTATTCACACCCCCATTCACACACACACATATTTATATATATAATAGAAATTTAATGTTTGTATTAAACATTTTACCAAGTTTCCATGGAATTGGCATTGCATGCATGCTTAAGATAAAGTTCAACAAAATACAAACTGAAATATGCAAACCAATATAAGTTTTCATGTGAAATTGTTTGCAGAATTAGTGCAAGAATTTTTTAGTTAATTTACAAATTCAAGTGAAATTTCATGGTTATAAATTCACGTAGATGCTTGAAAAGAATAAGAGCATAAGAAAATTTAGAAGTACAAATAATACATATGTTTTCCATAATAATTTGTGCAAAAATTTTACCATTTCGTTAATTCTTATGAAGTTAATCATAATTTTACATGCATGTTACAAATATCATGAATATTATGGAAAAAAACATTCATGAAATTTACTTATAGATAAAATGAAATTGGAAAGGTTAGTTTAAAATTTTATGCTAAGACTTAAAATTTTAGATTCTGTTATTTTTCTTATTTAAAATCTTTATCAAATTATATGAATTTTTGAGGATTTGTATTTCATAATTTTTTCTAAAATTGAAATTTTAAATCGCAAATTAAAAAATTAGCAAATTTAAAAATTATTATACTGTTGATCAACCAAGATAATTTTTTAACTAAATAGAAAATAATTGAGCAGGATTTTAATCTGATTTATTTTCCTTTTTTTGTGGTAATTTTCACTCTTTTTAACAATATTTGCTTTAGTTTATGAATGTAAACATGGTATTGAGTACACACTTTCTAACTGCACAAAAGAAAATGGACTAAAAACAAAGAAAAGCACATCCAGTATAACCTTTGATATGTGTACGCCCAAACTTCTATGAATTCCAGAGCACTGCATGCAAATGAATATTCCCAGATTCACACTTGCCCATCGTGGCCCTCTGAAACAATAACATGGTTCAATAGAAAAAGATGTTCAGCTTATAGAAAAATGTGTAATAGTAAATGTCAAATTAAGGTTTTCTAGAATCATCTTAAACAGACAATAGAAGATGCAGTTGGATGACCATGAATCTATCATGCAAAACAAACAATCACGATGAATATAATTAAAGTCAAAAGAGAATTAAAGCAAAAATTTGCAAAACTTAACTAGGATTTTTTTCTCGAGTTTTAGGATTAATTTTTTTGGAAACAGCAAACACCTTTTCTGAGTAGTTTTAATGTTCTCAAGTAGTTGAAGTGGTAAGAAAGGATTCGAGGAAAACATATAAAAATTAGCTCATTGAAATAACTGTTATGCGTGCAATTTTCAATCAGACCACATGAAATGTCTCAAGTAAACAAAACGAAATCCTTCATGATCGCGATAGAGTGAAATCTAAAGGATTTATTGTACAACCATACAAATTTTACATTTATGTTTGATTTTTTCGAGTGAAAAAGAAATAAGATACCCATATGCAAGTTGACAAACCATATGTATCTTTTGCAAAAAAAAAAAAAGGATGCTGCTCTAAAATTGAATAATCTTCCGAATGAGTTTGACATGAGTTCATTAACCACTAACTTATTCAAGGTCAAACCCGAAATTTATGCAACCAAATTTCCTCTTTTCGGTGATGATCGCCTTCAAGAAAAATTTTGGTACAACTATCATGCATGCAGGACATTTATGAAAGCCATACATTTATTGAGAGATTTGATAAAGAAACATAGAGAGAGTAAGTAGGATCTACAAACAATTTTTATTGATTTAGAAAAAAACTTACGATAAGGTTCCAAGAGAAGTTCTTCGGAGAGTTCTAGGAAAGAAAGGTGTTGATATGACTTATAATCAAGTCACTATAGAAATGTATACCAGAGTCGTTACATGTGTGTGAACAGAAGAGGATTGACCGATTATTTTTTTATTTCAGTTGGATTATATCAAGGATCAACTTCAAGTCTATATCTTTTTGCTTTAGTTATGGATGCTCTTACAGGACATTTACAAAAAAATGTAACATGGTGTATGCTTTTCACTGATGATATCCTTCTTGTGGATAAGACTAGAGAAAAGTTCAGAAAAAACTTGAATTATGGAGGTCTACATATGATTCTAAAGGCCTTTGTTTGAGTAGATCTAAGACTAAATACATAGATTGTAATGTTAATAGTACTAGATCTGGTGGTAGAGTGTTAATTATGGGTGATCAATTCATTAAAAGATGTAAACATTTTAGATATCTCAGATCTATTGTCCAAAGTGACGGTGATATGATGAAGATGTTATTAGTAGAATTCAAGTTGGTCAATTGAAGTGGAGGAATGCATCGAGCCTAATGTATGATAGAAAAGTACCGCTCAAACTTAAAGGAAAATTTTATAAGATAGTAGTAGAATTGTAAAAGCCTTTGTTTAAGTAGATCTAACTGAATACATGGATTGTAATTTTAGTAGTAGATCTAATGGCAGAGTTATAATTATGGGTGATCAAATCATAAAAAGATATGAACATTTTAGATATATCCGGTCTATTGTTGAAAGTGATTGTGATGTAGATGAGGATGTTATTAGTAGAATTCAAGTTGGTCAGTTGAAGTGGAGGAATGCATCGAGCCTATTGTGTGATGGAAAAGTACCGCTCAGACTTAAAAGAATATTTTATAAGATAATGGTGAGACCCGCAATGTTTATGAAGCAGAATGTTGGTGGTAGCCTTTAAAAGAGAAGCATAAAATTAAGTTAAGTGTTGCTGAGATGAGAATGCTTAGGAGGATGAGTGGGTTGACACTTACAGACAAAATGAAAAATGAATGTATTTATGAAAGGGTAGTTGTAGCTCCAGTGGTAGAAAAAATTAGAGAGAAATGTCTTAAATGGTTTGGTCAATTAAACGCCGATCATCTGATAATCCGGTTAAGAGTAGATGTTTTAGATTCGACTTATGTTAATAAAGGCATATGTAGACCTAAAAATATTGAGGCACATTGTATAAAAAAACGTTCTTAAATTATTATAACTAAATGAAAATATGACACTCAATAGGACACAATGGAGAAAGGGACTCATGTAACTGACCACACTTCGTGGGATAAATGCCTGTTGGTGTTTTTGTTGTTGTTAACATGTATGCAAGGCAACATTATTAAATTATTAAAGTTTTTAGTCCCAAAATTAGCTTCTGATGACAACCTCTAAGTGAAATCCTACTAGGCTCTAATAAGTTAAAATTATATCAAAAAACCTTTTATGTAGTAGTTGTACTTTACATAAGGATAGCAATCAGGGTTGTCAAATTACTGTTAGAAATGAAATGACATTTTATAAAACCAATAGCCCCTGCAAGCCAATTCAAACACATTGCACAGTCAAAAAGATGAAGAGCTAGGCAAAATAAGTCATTAACATAACCTAAGCCAATTATTTGCAGTTTGTTTCGTCCTTCTACTCTATTCATTCCTACTGGGTGTGACATGAGGCATAAATTCTAGTTCATTCAACCAACTTAACACAACTTCTACCCAATTTATTTAAGGATCACAGTTCTTCCATTCTGGTCCTCACTGTTTCTATAAGGCTATATGAAGAGAGGCCATTTTTTATACTTATTTTCACAATTCAATTTCATAAATTTTAATCATTTGTATAACACATAAATGGAGTACACTGAGAATCCAACATAAAGAGTTATCTAATAATTCTTTACCAACCATCACAGACTCCAGCCATGTGATCGACGTCTCGGATGCCCTAGTGTTTTTGAATGAAATATTTGAAATCTAAAATATGTTTTTTATAGATTTTATCACTTGAATTTTTTTTATAATTTAGCACTACATGCTAGATATTTTACGCAAGTGTACGTATCNATTAAACGCCGATCATCTGATAATCCGGTTAAGAGTAGATGTTTTAGATTCGACTTATGTTAATAAAGGCATATGTAGACCTAAAAATATTGAGGCACATTGTATAAAAAAACGTTCTTAAATTATTATAACTAAATGAAAATATGACACTCAATAGGACACAATGGAGAAAGGGACTCATGTAACTGACCACACTTCGTGGGATAAATGCCTGTTGGTGTTTTTGTTGTTGTTAACATGTATGCAAGGCAACATTATTAAATTATTAAAGTTTTTAGTCCCAAAATTAGCTTCTGATGACAACCTCTAAGTGAAATCCTACTAGGCTCTAATAAGTTAAAATTATATCAAAAAACCTTTTATGTAGTAGTTGTACTTTACATAAGGATAGCAATCAGGGTTGTCAAATTACTGTTAGAAATGAAATGACATTTTATAAAACCAATAGCCCCTGCAAGCCAATTCAAACACATTGCACAGTCAAAAAGATGAAGAGCTAGGCAAAATAAGTCATTAACATAACCTAAGCCAATTATTTGCAGTTTGTTTCGTCCTTCTACTCTATTCATTCCTACTGGGTGTGACATGAGGCATAAATTCTAGTTCATTCAACCAACTTAACACAACTTCTACCCAATTTATTTAAGGATCACAGTTCTTCCATTCTGGTCCTCACTGTTTCTATAAGGCTATATGAAGAGAGGCCATTTTTTATACTTATTTTCACAATTCAATTTCATAAATTTTAATCATTTGTATAACACATAAATGGAGTACACTGAGAATCCAACATAAAGAGTTATCTAATAATTCTTTACCAACCATCACAGACTCCAGCCATGTGATCGACGTCTCGGATGCCCTAGTGTTTTTGAATGAAATATTTGAAATCTAAAATATGTTTTTTATAGATTTTATCACTTGAATTTTTTTTATAATTTAGCACTACATGCTAGATATTTTACGCAAGTGTACGTATCGTTCAAGTAATATCGAGTTTTTGAGGCTAGAACATTGATTCCACAGGGAAGGCTTTTATTTTAAAAACTTAAGAAAAGTTGAAATATTACTAAAACTATAAATTTACTCTAAAGTTAATTTTACTAAAGTTAAATAAGTTAAGAAAGATCAAGTTATAAAAAATACCCTCCCTGGGCAATGAAATAAGTAATTTATGTAGGAGTGGAATACTTTGAATTTATATATTATAATTTCTAACAAATAGAAGCATTTCTTTTCTTTACCTCACTCGAGTGCATAAAAAAGTTTGGTTTAACTAGATAAGTGTTTTTATCTGTCACCCTAGAAACCTCCAAGTTACCTCCAACAAAACCTATCTCCCTATCTGTTTGCACTGCACTAAGGACAATTTTTCCTTCACCCAATAGTGCAATGTGATTTCTACTAGTTTTTAAAGTCACAACCCTCTCAGATCTTTATGGAGTCACAACAGATTTTAACATACCACTTGGCTAGATTGATAAGTAAATGAAGCAGGAAGCAAAAAACCATCACAATATTAAATAAAAACTCTTTCTAAATGTATCTAGATACCTACAAATAATACTACTTCATCAGAAGAGACAGGTACAAAAGATCTACTCAAAGTTCATTAAGAAAACACAACAATCCATTATCTTATAATAAAGTAAATCCATACACAATGAGTTTACAAATAGTATAAGAAAATTCAAAATGAAAACTTATTTTCCTCCCCAAATGATCAACATGTGTTCCTTGCACTGTTTACGGCAATCCTTTAGAATATCCTCTCAATTCTCTCCAAGAAAATGCAAGAAAATACAAAACCTCACTTTAAACTCTACTTTTCGACACACTTAATCTTTTTTCGTGGCTTCACAAATGATCCTTCTCTCCAAATGAACTGCTTCTCCCCGCTCATAACCTCTAATTTCATGCATAACCACTGCGGAAACTTCAGAGAGCAGTTATGGCACCTATGAGCCAGTCTATGGCGCCTAGGCGCCACTTTCTCAAATAAGCCTAGGAAATAACTGATGCCTGGGCGCCACTCTATGGCGCCATGGCGCCAACTTCTCTGGTTTATGGACACAATCTAGCGCCTAGGCGCCCATATGCGGCGCCATGGAGTAACACCAACCTGCTATTTGCTCAATTAATCCATTGATCCCCGCTCAAAACCTCCAATTTCGTGCATAACCACTGCAGAAACTGTACAGAGCGGTTATAGCGCCTATGAGTCAGTCTGTGCGCCGAGGCACCACTTTCTCAAGTAAGCCTAGGAAATAACTGACGCCAAAGCGCCACTCTATGGCGCCTGGCGCCAACTTCTCTAGTTTATGGACACAATCTAGTGTGCCTAGGCGCCCATATACGGCGCCATGGAGTAGCGCCAACTTGCTATTTTCGCCATTGCGCCATATGCCTCCTTTTCGCTCTTTTTCTACTCCAATTTGTTTCAAATCTCCTACCTTTTATACCTTGCAACGAAAATACAGAACATCTTTCTTTAAGTACAATTTCATCAAAAATAAGTGTTAAATATAAAAGAAAATTTAGCATGCTACCAGACATGTCAAAATCCCCCAAATTTAAATGTTACTTGTCTTTAAGTGACATTATAACTTTAAAAATTATTTGTTGATTTGAGGTAGTGTGTTTCTTTAGGATTTCTTACAGTTTCACCTCAAGAATATCATAGTGAAGTCTAGGGGAAATTTTAGTGAATAAGGCTAAGATTAAGGCATAAGAATATCTTGTACTCAACTTAGGAATTCTGATTTTCTATTCACTTTAAAATCAATTGCAATTTGTCAAATTTGGGATTCCTAGAAAGTATAAAAGATAATTTTAAGCACTCTATTAGTAAGGATTTAACTAATACTATTATAAAATAAAATCAAACTTAAGATTGTATCTAAGTTTTCTCCTTTAAGAAAGTTTAAGTGAAACTAATTTTTTATTAGACTTCTCCTCAAGTTTCTTCTGGCTTTTTATTTCTTCTACTTTTCTTTTTCTTTTCCTTTACATTTTTTTTTCTTCAAGGATCATTTTCAATCATTTCTCTTTTTTTTATGTGAAGATTACTATATTTGTACCAGCTTTTAAAAGTTTTGAATATCAATATCCTTCTCCCAAAGTTAAAAAATCATCACTTTTCTTCGCTTGAGATTTGTGAGTATTAGTTTAACAATGGGTTTTAATAGAGGCTCAATTCTTTATGAAGTATAGATCTAGGAATCTTAGCTTTTCAAAAGATACCAATAGTAAAATCATTTTACTATTGTTTCCTACAAAATATCTTAACTTTAGAACAATCCTATTTTCCCAAAATCTCAACTAAGTTATCTATAACATCATTCAAATCAAAATTTTAATACCCTAAAGGTAACATCACATACCACAAGTCATTTTAAAGTGATATCAATTTAATGAGTAAACTACTGAGGACAAATAAAGTTAAGCTTTTAAAAGTTTTTCTTTTCCCCAAAACTTAATTTTTAACATATAAAACATTAAAAGCAAGAATATAAATAGGGAGAAAAGAAAACTAACTTTTTATCACATGAGTGTATTACCAAAAAAGCAGGTATAAGCAGAAAAGATCAATATGTATAAGTAAATCTTAGTTTAACATTTTTCATATAAAATTGCTCGACAATAACAAAAGCTAATCAATTCATTCAAGCAGAAGCAGTAAAACATATAGGCCACTGCATAAAACAAACATGAAAATACAATACAACAATCAAGAAGTGACAAGGAATATATAAATATTCATGTCCACTACATCCAAATGAAAAGTACTACTCATTCCCATCATCATCATCATCATCATCTTTCTCTGAATCCTCATCCATTGACCTGCGACGTTCAAACAACTGATAGGTCAGATAAGCAAGAAACTCAACTATCTTATCTCCTCTAATCCAATTGTTTTGTCTACACAATTCCAAAAGAGAAGGATGAATATCAGCTTCATAATTGTTTCGACGTTTGTTCTACAAATCCAAGTGTTCCACATAATCTGCATTTTCATACACTTGGTTCTGAATAATGACGACATCACCTTCTACAGTCTTCAAACGATCCAATATAGAATCCATGCTTGTAGAAGGTTCCACTGAAGCATGAGAAGTGGATGACCTTGAAGTAGAAGGAACTTCAGAAGAACTAGATCCATGTCCAAAAACAGCATGTTTCACATATAAATCTACAATGGTCTTACTAATGGGCTTCAATAGAAACAGCAACTCCTCTCATTTGTCAAAACCAACACCAGACTGTTGATAAAAGGAGAAAATAAGAAACGAATATCCTAAGCCTAAAGTAGAACTTCCTAGTACAACACTAATGATAGATTTGTAGATAAGAGAGTCAATATCAATAGTCTTCATCTGAATACAATAGTTCAAAGTTGTCCTCTCTCTAGTAACCTCAATGTGATTGATGGAAATAAGAAGTCTGACCGAGATAAAATAATGTCATGCTTTGGACGGAGCATTTAGCTTAGATGAAGAAAAAATTGCCTTGTAGTCATTTCTAACCTTCCAAATTCCTTTTCCATCAGTCAAGAACTTAATAAGATCATCAAGTTGAGAATCAGTATTTTCAAATGAACAGTAAGAACAATCAGGTATATCTCCCAAAGAATATAGTGAATTGATACGGTGCAGGGGTAAAATTCACTCTCAATTCCCTAACGAAGACGGAATCATCAGAAGCCTCAGGGAGATTTGCATAGAACTCTCTCACAAAAGAAATGACAGCTACAGCAGTAGTATAGCAAAATGTTTCCCAATGACGAGAAACAATAATGTTTTCTACATCTCCACCAGGGCTAATGAAACCTCGCACAGCGATTAGTTTCTTCGATATAAAAAATTCATTATATCTTTCCTATGCTTCATGGCTAGCAAATTTCTTACTATCAAATGCACTTTTACCCTTACTCCATTTGGTTTTAGGTGCCATAACAACTAGAGAAAAACGAATAAAAAAAGAAATGAGTTCAAATGTAGGATGTATTTTACTCAAAATGCAAGTTTAGAGCATAAATCAACTCTCTCCAAGTACTTTTTCTTCTTCTCGTATTCCCAAAAAAACCCCGAAAACTTCTCAATTGCAGAAGAAATCACAGGGTTAAGGAAAAATCGCAAGGTACAAGAAGTTTTACCCGAGGAAGATGAAGTTTTCTCTTCTCAAGCCCTAAAATGAACGCAAATGCCAAGAGGAAGAAGACCCTAGGAGTCGCCTTCAATGCTTCAGAGAAAGGTTGGGGAGGATGTCACGGTTGGAAGGGATGTCGCGTGCAAAAGAAAAAAAATTTGACCTATGCCGGTATTTTTCTATTTTTTGTCGAGCAAGTGTTTTGGTGCCTATGCGTCGTGGTTCGACACCTAGGCGCTGCAATATGTGGCGCCATGGCTCTGCCTATTGGCGTCGAGGCGCCAATGCTTTGTTTTTTTCTTTTTTTTTTTTAAAGCACCATTTCACCTTAGGTGTATATAACCTAATTTGCACGACCCAACTTCATTTTTGGTTATTTAAATTTAGTAATTGTAATCCTCCCCAAGTTTTCATTCACTCCAATAAATTCACAACACAAAAGATAGGAAAAAATCTAACTTTTCTTCCTTCTCATCACATCTCCCTTCTTTACTTCTAATTTCTGACGGAATCACTTTTCAAGGATCAATTGGGTACTTATAGATATTTTATTAAGGTAAATCATTAACAAGATTGTCCCTGATACATTGGCTTATGTGTTGTCAACCTCAGGTAATACCCCGTCTCATAAGACATGCACCTCTAACAATAATAAGAATTATGTGAAGACATCCACATATTCATCACTAGCTAGTTTATTAAACCCATCTGATGCCAACATGATTAGATAAAGAAAGTAATAGAATCTCAATAGACCTGTCCAATGACTAAACCCAACATGCCTCCAGTAAATCCTCAAGTTCAGTTGAGAACTGTCATAGTGAATTAGTTAATACAACTGTCACAAGAGAACAAATATAAGTTTAACCACTACGAGAGGCTAAGTAATCGTCACACTCATAACTTAGCAAAAATTAAAGCAAAACAATTCAAACCTAATAAATCAACACACAACTTCACTCAAACCACAATATAACAATACTAACTATATCACACTAAAATACAAACAAACACATAAATACAAACCTTGGGTTATCTCCCAAGAAGCGTTTGGTTTAACGTCATCAGCAAGACTAATTGAATTCTTACTCAAGTTGAGCCATCATTAAAACTTCATTAATCATACGCCTATTTCCACCTCTGTAAAGTTTAAGTTTTTGTCCGTTCATTTTAAACACTTTATCATTTTTAGGATCTTTAATATTAATTGCGCCAAATGGATACACTTTAATTACAATAAACAACCCTGACCACCTAGACTTAAGTTTTTCGAGAAAATAGTTTCAAGCTTGTATTATCTAGTAAAAATTTTTGTCCAAGTTCAAGTTCTTTTCTCAGAATATTCCAATCATGCAAATTTTTCATCTTTTCTTTATAAATTTTTGCATTTTCATAAGATTCGTGTCTAGTTTCCTCGAGTTCATTTAACTGCAACAATCTCTTATTGCAAGTTTTTTTAAATTATAATTAAATTATGTAATATCCCAATAAGTCTTATGTTCTAATTTCACTGGCAAGTGACGAGCTTTTCCAAATATGAGTCTATAAGGTGGCATTTCTGTATGGGTTTTGTAAACAGTCCTATAAGCCCATAATGCATCAAGTCTAACAAACCAATAATTTCTATTAGGATTAACAGTCTTTTCTAAAATTATCTTGATTTCTCTATTAAATACTTCTGCTAAACCACTTGTCTGAGGATGATAGGTCGTAGATATTTTAAGCTTAATTATATATCTAACTAATAGTGTCTCAATTTTTCAATTCTTAAAATGGTTTTCTCCATCACTAATGATTACTCTAGACATGTCAAATCTACATAAAATATTTTTCTTTAAGAACTTAGCTACTGTTTGAGCCTCACATTTTGGAAGAGCTACTGCCTCAATCCATTTTGAGACATAATATACAGCTATTAAAATATATAAGTTTCCAAAAGAAGCTAGAAATGATCCCATAAAATTTAAATCCCATACATCAAATATCTCAATCTCTAAAGTAAAGTTTATGGGCATTTCATCTCTCTTAGATATGTTGCATANTATCTCTCTTAGATATGTTGCATGCTCTCTGCATCAATCACAAGTTTTTACGTATATATTCACATTCCTAAACGGAGTAGACCAATAAAATTCAACTTGTAATATCTTAAATGCAATTCTATCAATATCAGAATGTCCCTCAAACTAAAAATCATGACATTTATGAATAATTTCTTAAGTTTCTTCTGAAGGTACACATCTTCGGATGACTTGATCTTTACATTTTTTATATCGCATCTTGAATAAATTTTTTTCGTTGATGGTATATTAGTTCATATAGTACAATATCACTAATGATAAAATTAACTATGTCAGCATACCACGGAACACACTAATTAGTAAAGTATGTAGTTGTTCATCAAGAAAATTTTTATTAATTTCATCTTCATAATTATATGAGTTTTCCTATTCCAACCTATATAAATAGTCAGCTATTTAATTATTCGATCTTTTTCTATCCACTACTTCAAAATTGAATTCCTGCATCAGAATGATCCATCTAATTAATCTTGGTTTAACATCCTTCTTTAGTAAAAGTTATCTAATAGCAGAATGATCGGTATGAACAATATATTTACTTCCGATGAGATAAGATATAAATTTATCAAAAACATATATTATTGTCAATAATTCATTCTCAGTCGTAATTTAATTATATTGAGCTTCATTAAGAGTTTTATTGTATAGTATATAGCTTTAAAAATCTTTTCATATATTTGTCCTAACACTGCCTCAATAGCATAATCACTTGCATCACACATCAACTTAAATGGCCTCCCCCAGTCAGGTGAGATTATAATAGGAGCGGTGATTAATTTTTTGTTTTATTACATTAAAGACATTTAGGCAATTTTGATAAAATTAAATAAGGCATCTTTTTTTAAAAGATGACAAAGAGACTTAGCAATTTTTTAGAAATCTTTAATATATCGCCTAAAGAACCCAACATGTCCTGGAAAACTTTTAACTCCTCTCACTGTAGTAGGAGAAGGTAGTTTAGCAATTACTTGACTCTTTGTTGTGTCTACTTCAATGTTATTTTTCAGATATTTTATGTTTCAGAACAATTTCTCCGGCGACCATGAATTGATATTTTTCCCAATTGAGAACAAGGTTAAACTTTGCACAGCGTTTTAGTATTTTTGATAAATGATCCAAATATGAATCAAATAAGGTTTCAAACACTGAGAAATCATTCATAAAAATTTCTATCCTTT
>JXCR01058422.1:11757-109334 GCA_002079205.1 Phalaenopsis hybrid cultivar
TTTTTTTTTAGATGATAATGAATGTAGGTTTCATTTCAAAGTAGTTTAAGATTTTAATTCCTAAAAATAAAAGGCTACATGCCCCAACTAAATTTTGCTTTTAGCATTTTTTTTTAGTTTGTTTTGTTTTTTTTTAAACAGGAAAGTAAAACACATTTGATAAGCTTCTGATCGTTCTATTTTTTAAAACAAAAAATAAAAAACATGTTTGATGTTCAAATGCATTTTNACTTTGTTTTGTTTTTTTTTTTAACAGGAAAGTAAAACACAATTGATAAGCTTCTGATCGTTCTATTTTTTAAAACAAAAAATAAAAAACATGTTTGATGTTCAAATGCATTTTTGGTCTTTAAAAATAAAATAAAAAAATATACCTCTTTTGAATTATTCAAACAAAAGATAAGGGTTATGTGTTTACATATCTGTCACCTAAAATTCACTTTTTACATTTATACTAAAAAAAATACATAGAAATAGTATTACTAGTGGGTTATTTAAAATAAAATATATATTTTAATACCTATATTANAAATACATAGAAATAGTATTACTAGTGGGTTATTTAAAATAAAATATATATTTTAATACCTATATTACAATGTATATATTATTTAAGATTGAATTGTTATAAACATAAACATTAAATTTGTGATATTATATAGATAAATATATAAAATAAAACTATGATTTCTATGTAAATTCGCATAACTAAATACAATGAACAATTAGGGAAATTTACATAGCACCCAATTTTTATTTATTTACATATCTCACACCTAAGCTTTCATATTTACATATATAGCATTTTGGTTCTTTAAATCTATGCATGGAAATTTATATTCCACTTTTAAAAAGTAATAAGTGTTATTTTTTTATATGATATTAAATATTTCCGTGTTATATGTGTAAATATGAAAGTTTAGATGTAAAATATGTAAATACATGAGAACTGTGTGCTATGTATGTAAATGCCCCTTAAAAGAAAATTAAAATATAAGAAATAGCCAAACAGATACATGCCTCAAGTGGGAAAGAAATTGAGGCAAAGCCGCTCCCCCACAAAACTCCATTTCTCTCCCTATTTCTTTCCCTCTCTTCTCCTCTACCACTCCCTACAACGGATATAAGTCAGCTAACCTACCTCCTCTCTTTTTCTCCAGCATTGTCGGTGGCAAGAAAGACAAATATGAAACATTTGTAATTGCCCGTGGCGAACAAGTACGGTGTTCATTGCACTTGGAGAGAATGCGATCGAATGAGGATGTGGTCCCTGAGGATGCGATCGAACACGGCGACCAAAGAATTTCACCAGAACAAGCAATCAAAATGAACAGAGATATGGGACGATATCGCAGCTCAAGAAAGGTGTTTTATAAACAAAAGCATAATTTTTGTGTTTTAGTGTTTTTTGAAATTGTTTAAAAACACACATTTAAAAAAAACATTAAACAAATGCATTTCCCATTTTTTTCTATTAAAAATAAAACATAAAACATAAAACAAAAACTGTTCCAAACAGGCCCTAAAGCTATTTGAGAGTAAAAGATGACTGCATAGCGTTTACAGCTTAGAATCTCAAAGACTACTTCAGAGAAATGCATCCAACAGCAGTGTTCCGATTCAAGATGGCTCATTTGAACCCAAGTATTGGAATAAATAATTCGTCAAAATAATTTTTCAACCTTACAGCACGCATGTTATAGAAGCCTACTTTGGACACCAGAAAAAGCCAAAAAAAGAAAAGGTGAAATTGGGTGGAATATCGATGATCAATATGTAAACCAAAACTTAAGAATCTTTAGAGAAAGGAATAGTTAGGTTTACAAATTTTATTAGAAATGCATTGGAACCCAAAGATACAAGCAGACGGAATCATGATCCCACACAGTTAGCATAAAAAAAAAAAAATCAAGATCCTATGGATTAATGCAAATAAAAGAAATTAGGATACCAAGATTACATGCTGTAAGCTCTAAATTTAAAATTTGCATATTATATAGTTGTAGATATTTTCCCATTTTCAGGTGAACTATGTTAATTTTTTTTTTTCTTTCTACACCAGTCTATATACTGCATTGAATAAAATACTTATAGACAAAAGCATCATTCATNAGAACCCAAAGATACAAGCAGACGGAATCATGATCCCACACAGTTAGCATAAAAAAAAAAATCAAGATCCTATGGATTAATGCAAATAAAAGAAATTAGGATACCAAGATTACATGCCGTAAGCTCTAAATTTAAAATTTGCATATTATATAGTCGTAGATATTTTCCCATTTTCAGGTGAACTATGTTAATTTTTTTTTTCTTTCTACACCAGTCTATATACTGCATTGAATAAAATACTTATAGACAAAAGCATCATTCATTAGCCATCCTATGTTCATACACCAAAATAGAATGAGATTATTAAAAGAAAAATGGCCGCCAACTCAAAAATCACTCGGGCACTATTATTTCAAGGAATTATTCCTAAAACATATTAATGGGAAGCTGTTCTAATTGCAAATAACATGATAAATAAACTACATTCAAGAACTTTAGAATTTAAATCCTCCATGGAGTGTTTTGTCAAAATTTATCCAAATTTCTAACCTTCAACTGGCATCATACCAAGAAAATTATCAAAAGCGGGCATCTGCGACCATTGTGATGGGGGAGCACTTTGTGGAAACCAAATCCCCACTTACAGTAATGCAAGAACAAAAAAAAACTTCAATCCCTTGTAAGCAGGATTTCTGTCCTGTTAACATCGAAGGAAAAATTTTGGCATGCAACTAAAACGCTTCCTGCGGACCTTTTTTTTAAATTATTTGAAATTTAATTAGAATTACTTTGCTTCCGACTAATTCTATGTTGTTATTTTCAAGATTGAGGACTTCTATTTTTAGTTCATGTATTTGGAGATTGTATTTTTTGATTTGTTTGTCCTAAGAAGAGTCCTATCATCTATATATAAACAAAGCCCTACTTGCTCCCGCCTGAGAATGTTATAATCATTCCCACACCATACTTTTAGAAAAGTCACGCATGAAATTAAAAAAAACAACAGGCGAGAGCCAAGAGCCCTCTTTTTGTTTGAACTTGTTGAGAAATTAGGGCGAAAAAAAACAAGAATCGACACAAATCCAGAAGAACACACAGAGATTTAACGAGGTTCAACAAAGATGCTTACGTCATCGGGAGTAGAGCAAAGACTTTCTTTTCACTCCAGAAAAAAAGTAAATAATAGATTGTCAGACCCTTTAGGGTTACAATAGAGCCTATATATATAGTCATGGAGTACAATATGTAATTACAAAATTACCCATGTACCGTACCGCGGGGAGTTGCCCCCGCACCCCCAACCCACGTAAAAAAACTCCCCTGATAGGACAGATTCTTCCGCTCCGCTTCGCTCCAACATCTGTCTCTTATATGGTATATGAGCCATATAGATAACAAATCTCCAACTTGGCGAATATCCGACCCTTTAGGAAAAATACATCATGGAGTTTTTTACAGACTGAAGTGAGTTAGGCTACCATGTTTCTCTAGCAACTGCAAACATTCAACAAGTCTAGCCAATGCAAGAAATTGTTGATAGCAACTGACTTGATCAACACATGAGTTGCATTTTCATCAGTATGAACCTTCTGCAACATTATCTAACCAGAAGCAATCAATTCTCTGACCTTGTGATACCTGACATCAATATGTTTGGTTCACACATCGTACACCTGGTTCTTAACCAAATAAATAGAACTATGACTGTCACAATGCAACTGAACTCCACCTTACTCAATGCCCAGTTCTTTTACTAGCCCAACAAGCCATATAATTTCTTTTGCAGTTTCAGCTACTGTCATGTACTCAGCTTCAGTTGTAGATAATGACACAATAGACTGAATTATTGATTTCCAACATATAGGTCCTCCACCAAGAGTAAACACATACCCAATTATAGACCTTTTGTCATCCAAATCACCTGCATAGTTTGAATCAACGTACCCCACAACTGAATGATCATTCTGCTGATTGTCAAAAATAATTTCATGTCCTACAGTACCCTTCAGATACTTGAAAATCCACTTAACTGCTTCCCAATGTCACCTTTCAGGTTTATACATGTATTTGCGAGCTTGACTAACAGCATGAATCAAATCAGAACAAGTATATATCATTGCATGCATCAAGCAGTCAACTGCACTGGCATATGGAACATTTGTCATGTCTTCGATTTTTGTATCTCTTTTAAGACACTGTTCTGAAGAAAGCTTAAAATGATTTGTCAACTGAGTGCTCACAGGCTTTGTTTTGCTCATCTCAAACATTTCCAAAGTTTTTTCAACATAGCCTCGTTGAGATAAGCATAATCGTCTTAAGCTTTTATCTCGATGAATCTTCATTCTAAGAATCTTCTTCGTAAGTCTCAAGCCTTTAATGTTAAATTTCTGACTCAATAAAGTTTTCAAACAACGGACATCATTCATACTTTTTACAGCAAATATCATCAACATACGGTTACAGAAAAATAATAAAATGATTATCAAGGCTCTTCACATAAACACAACAATCATACTTACATCGCTTGTAACTAATCTGAATAATGTAGGAGTCAAAGCGCTTGTATCATTGTCTTGGAGACTGTTTCAACTCATAGAGTGATTTCATTAATCTGCAAACCAGATGTTCCTGTCCAGGTTGAGTGAACCCTTCTAGCTGTTCCATGTAAATCTGCTCCACCAAATCACCATGCAAGAAAACAGTTTTAACATTCATATGCTTCAAATGCAAACTTCAAATAGCTACCAAAGCAAGCACTGCCCTGATTAAAGTAAGACAAACCACAGGAGAAAAGATTTCATCATAATTTATCTTCTGCTGTGAAAATCTCTTTGCTACTAGTCGAGCCTTGAACTTTTCATTTTCTTTTTCTGATACTGTTGGTTTCATTTTGTACACTCATTTGCACCCAATAGACTTCTTTCCCTCAAGAAGCTGAACTAGCTCCCGTGTGCGATTTTTCTGTAAAGACTTCATCTTCTCAACCATTTCACCCATTCATTTCTCTTTCTCTTGGCTAGTGATAGTTCCTTGGAAAGTGGCTAAATCATCGTTGTTGATGAGAAGTTCACAAGAGACCAAGTCTTCATAACATAATATGCTACGAGGTCTTATATTGGTGCGTCTCTGTCTAGCTCTGGCTACATTGTAACTCTGTAGATCATCAGGAATGGAATCACCAGTTGTTGGATTTGAACATTCAACTCTCTCAGTTGTTTCTGGATGTTGTTCAAAATCCATCTTCACTGCATTTGAACTAGAAATGTTCCCTTGCACCTTGTCTTGATTTTGCTGCAACATAGACTGTTCATCAAAAATTATATCTCTACTGATCACCAGCTTCTTTGCAATTGAATCCCAAAACTTGTATCCTCACACCTTTTTTGCAGCCCAGAAAAATGTTTTTCTTGAATTTTGCATCAAGTTTTGATCTTTCATCTCCAGGTAAATGCACATAAGTTGGACAACTAAAAATTCATAAATGATCGAAATTAACTAGATTATCTGTCCATACATCTTCTACAACCTTGTCATCTAACGATGCCCGAGATGATCTATTGAAGAGATAGCAAGTCATATTTACTATCTCTGCACAGAAACCCTTAGAAAGCCCTGCATTCAGTCTCAAGCATTTGCCCTTCCAGTTAAGGACATGTTTATCCTTTCTGTCACACAATTCTGTTGCGTTGTCTTGTGCACTAAAAAATGTCTTTGAATCTCATGCTCCTCACAGAACTTCTGAAACCGCGAATATGTGTACTCTGCGTCATTATCAGATTTCAAATACTTGATCTTTCTGCTAGTTTGGTTCTCCACCTCAACTTTCCACAGCTTGAATTTAGAGAAAACTTCAGATTTCTCATTCAATAAATACACCTAAACTTTTTTGGAGAAATCATTAATAAATGTAACAAAATACTGAGATCCTCTCAATCACGATTCTCGGGTAGGGCCTCATACATCCGAATGCACATAATTGAAAATCTCTTCAATTTTGTGTTTTTCAGTCATAAAACTGACTCTAATATGTTGTCCAAGAACACAGAAATTGTCAAAATCGAGCTTGATGCAACATGTTTCTTCTATGCAACTCCGTCATCGCACGTTCACTGAGATGACCCAAACGCATATGTCATTGCTTTGTAATATCATAATCTGACTTCACAGAATGAACTTCACGTACAACTGTACTCCCCAACAGTTGCAGTTAACTTTCATTTCATCATAATCAGTGCCCCCTTAACAATTCGGATGGTTTTCCTATACTCATCTGTCTTAAGAATAAAATCATTTCTATGTAAATTGTCCATAGAGATCAAATTCTTCTTCAGATCTGAAATATGTCTGACATCACATAATGTTCTAACTATATCATCATACATCTGAATTCTGACTTCACTAATACCAACAATATTGTAACATTTATCACCACCTAAATAGACTGAGCCAGAATTAGTTAATTTGTATAAAGTAAATCATTCCTTATTATATGTTATGTGATAAGAGCATCGAATCAAGAATCCATGCATCCCTAAACTAAGTTGATGAAACTGAAAGCCTATTGTCATCACTGCAATCTGAATTGTCACTTTGCACCACATTTATAGACTTCGACGATGCATCATGTTTTTCCTCAGTCTGCTTCTTCAGCTTTGAACAATCTATCTTCATATGACCCGGCTTCTTTCACTTGCGACAATGAATTGTTTTTTTTACCTTTGGACTTTGATCTGAAATTTCGTCTTCCAGAACTCTCCTTTTTCTTCATTTCATGATCTTGATTACCCTTCACATATAAACTGTTGCCATGAAAAATTTTTCATGCATTTTGCTTCCGCTAGTTATGGGCCAACAATGCTACAGTGATCTCGTCAACTTTCATAGTTTTTTTTCATATGTAAGAGTAGTCACCAGGTGTTCATAAGAAGAAGACAATGAACACAACAGAATCATTGCTCGGCCTTCATTCTCAATTCTCACATCAAGCCGTGATAAATTCTTGATTATTTGATTGAAGTCATTAACATGTTGCGTCAGATCAGAACATTCTTGCATATTCAGCCCATACAACTTTCGCTTCAGATACAATTTATTCGTCAGAGATTTCGATATAAATTGAGTTTTCAATTTTTTTCATACCTCTCCTGAAGATTTCAAATTCATCACGTGATACATAACCTCATCTGTCAGGCATAAATGTATGGTTGCTGTCATTCGTTGTTGCAACTCTTTTCAATCTTCATCCCCCATAGCATCTAGTTTCGTTGCCCGCAAGGCCTTCAAGATTCTCTGTTGCACCAACATATCTTTTATCTTTGTTTGTCACAATTCAAAGTTACCAGTTCCATCGAACTTCACCACCTCGAATTTTGCATCAGATATTGTCATTTGAAATTACTCGTGCAACGAACCTTCTCTGCAAATTCCTTCAAGATCCTTCCCCTGTCTCTGCCTTTTCCGCATCCTGAAATACCGCGTGCACCACAAATTTCCTTTTTCGCGGCGGCCTTCAGCAAATCAGAAGGAATATGAAATCGGAAGTTTCCTTTTCCGCGTCCATCAAGATCCCGCCAAGGAATATCTCCAACCCAAGAATAAAATCGGATTATTTCCTTTTTCCTTCTCCGCGTCCACAAATTTCCGTTTTCTATTTCCTGCGCCTCCAGCAAAGAAAAAAATCAAAGGAATCCTTCCAATTCCTCCTCCGCTCCAGAAGGAAATCTTTCCTTTCCTGATCCGCAAACAAAAGAAAGATTCAATTACTTTATGCACAAAAGGAAATCTTTCTTCGTTTAGGTGGAATATTCCCTCCGTCCGCCCAGCAGCCTTCCGCACCTTGCTTCCGCACCAAACCACTGCCTTGTCGTCGTTCCCTAAGACTGCCTTGCCGATCGCAGAATCCTTCGCCGACGATCGCGACTTCTCCTGTCGCGATTGTGCGAACGCGAACTCCTCTATCGCGATCCTCCGCTCGAACTGAAGTGTCGTGAATCCTCTCGCCTGTCGCCTGTAGAAGACGCGCCAAAACGCGAAACCCTCTGCCCTGCCGCGAACCTTCGCCTTGCCTGGTCTCGTGCCCCCTAATCACGGGAGCAGCTCACGAAACTTTCTGCTCCGCCTGTTCCGCGGAAAAAGCCCCCGCAGTTGTGACTTTATGCACTAGCCGAAATTTTTCTTCCCTGCCTTGAACCAGACTCTGATACCACTTGTTAAAAAATTAGGCCAAATAAAAATAAGAATTGACACAAATCCAGAATAATACATAAAGATTTAACGAGGTTCGACAAAGATGTTTACGTCCTCGGGAGATGAGCGGCAGCATTCCTTTCAACTCTAGAAAAAGAGTACAAAAAAGAATACCAAACCCCTTAGGGTTACAATAGAGTCTATATATATAGTCATGGAGTATAATATGCAATTACAAAATTACTCATGTACCGTGTTGCAGATCGTTGCCCCCGCACCCCAACCCATGTAATGAAACTCTCCCGATTGGACAGAATCTTCCGCTCCGCTCCGCTCTACTCCGCTTTGTTCCAACATCTGTCACTTACATGGAATAAGCCAAACCATAACAGATCTGAAGCCTCCTTGTTCGCAAAAGAAAATCTACCCTCGCCACTACCTCATCATTTCGTACGCAGAAAAGTCCACATTGCACTAATCATCTCTCGAATACAATCACAATTAGGGCTAGTTGGGAAGACAACGATGGAACTTCGAAACTCCACTTCATTTTCCTTGGGATGAGATTCCTGAGTCAGCCACAACTAGAGGTAGCGGGAAAGAGAATGAGGGATCGCAGTGAAAGAGATCTTCGAAACTCCCATCTTTCTCTTTACTGTGTCATCTCCAGATCGAACCCTCGCGATGCAATTGTGTTTGGAGTCAGCGGGAAGCCAATGATGAGATCTCCCGGTACAAAAACCTTTAAAACTCCTTTGCTCCTCAATTTCTTGTGGCTAGTTGTGGAGATGATGACGAGATTGCCGCATATGGAGACCTTTCAAAACAACCGTATTTCTCTCCATTCAAAGTTGAATGCCTTTTTCCATATTCGCCTAGTCCACTCATGCTATAATCACAATTAAAGATAGTAGGAAAGGCATTAACGAGATCACAGCTAATAAAAACTTCTAGAATTCTCATTTTTAGTCACCATCGGCAACGCCCCCAACCAAAAGTTTCGATCACTAGCCTCACTCGATAGAGCTTATATATATATATATATATAAGCCCGAACAGACTAGAAAGAAAGATACAGATAGAATGTGTAGGAGGTCCCAAGCATGGCACCCCGTCCACACAATAGCCACAAATGGTTCCAAAACTAGAAAATACAGATAAGTACATTAAAGACTTAAAGAAAAAGCCTAAAAGTGTCAAAATACAAAATATCAGGTTGCTAGAGAGCGACACAATTTGGTCTTGCCTCTGCCTCTAGTTATAGGAAAGGAGCAAGCTAATAAGTTGGTAAGNCAGACTAGAAAGAAAGATACAGATAGAATGTGTAGGAGGTCCCAAGCATGGCACCCTGTCCACACAATAGCCAGAAATGGTTCCAAAACTAGAAAATACAGATAAGTACATTAAAGACTTAAAGAAAAAGCCTAAGAGTGTCAAAATACAAAATATCAGGTTGTTAGAGAGCGACACAATTTGGTCTTGCCTCTGCCTCTAGTTATAGGAAAGGAGCAAGCTAATAAGTTGGTAAGATGATTGTCATTACCAATAGTAACCAATGCATCATCCAATATGTTCCCGAGCTGGAGTCGGCCTGTATTCTTCTTCTTCCTCCTGGAATAGACCTGTCATTCCTCATCCGAAGATTGACTCACCTGATCTTTGTCTAAAGTGTGTTGGAGATGTGCAGGTTGTTGAACATTNCCTCATCTGAAGATTGACTCACCTGATCTTGGTCTAAAGTGTGTTGGAGATGTGCAGGTTGTTGAACATTAGAAGCAACTACAAGTTGTACCGGTTGATCTGTTAATCAATCAAAGGAGCACTCCGTGTATCTTGGCATGTAAGTGAATCTTCTTCAATAACTGTGGGTGGTATAAGCACAACTGGATCTATAGCTGTAGTATAGTGTTCTTCAGGAACTGCGGTGTTGCAAAGAGGATCGGGTTGCAACTTCTCAACAGGGATGATAGGTGGTTCATCTTTAACGATATTCGGCCTTAGATGAGGATGCAAATGATAGCAAATAGTAGAGTTGTTGTCAAACATACTGCAATGAGAGCAATAAGGAGGGTGTGGTTTCCCTTTGTCAATACTCGTTGTGAGTGGTTCCAATTCATATCTCATCCGGAGCTGGTTGAGTGATATCATCTCAACTAACACACAAGCCAAGAGGGTCTGGAGACAGCAAGCGTAGGACTATTAACCTTGAGAGGCTTACCGTAAGCAGTTGCTAAGGAGTAGAGAATTTCCAAGTTAAACAGATGTAATTTTAACCAAGAAACTTTATCCAAACTGGAATGATAGGAGTCTCCGTTTTTTTATCAAAACCAATAGTCCACGTCAGAATTTTTATATAACGGTTGTCGATCTTGATTAATTTCCGAGAAAAATGCGAGTGTAATCGGCATCGTGAGACAACTGAATCAGTATGTGTCGATCGTCAAGTAAACCAATATTTTAACTATCCAACAGCTTCATAGCATCAAATTCTTTTCGAATGATCTCAAGTTTTGGGTGACTATAAAGAAATTTTCTCACTAGAGCAAAACGTCACGAAGAAGCGATAATACTGATTTCAACCTCTGTGAGAATAAGAACAGACTTCCCATTTTTTCCAGCTTTTTAATGGTGTGATCGCCACCACCTTCAAGAGTCTCGTGAAATGATAGTGGAACATTGCAAGGTTTTTCTATACGAAAACCAGTCTCTGAATCTGAAAGAGGTGAACGAGTAGGAACAAAGTGACCGTCGGCAACTGCAATGGCATAGGAATGGATAGTCGATGTCATCTCCGCCGACAAGGTCTGTTGGGCAAGAAACGAAGACGACGTCTGGAATAGCGAAGTGCGAACGAGGCGTCAACCAACGAGGATGTCGTCTGGAAAGAAATGTNCTCTCAACTAACACACAAGCCAAGAGGGTCTGGAGACAGCAAGTGTATGACTATTAACCTTGAGAGGCTTACCGTAAGCGGTTGCTAAGGAGTAGAGAATTTCCAAGTTAAACAGATGTAATTTTAACCCAGAAACTTTATCCAAACTGGAATGATAGGAGTCTCTGTTTTTTTATCAAAACCAATAGTCCACGTCAGAATTTTTATATAACGGTTGTCGATTTTGATAATTTTCCGAGAATAATGCGAGTGTAATCGGCATCGTGAGACAATTGAATCAGTATGTGTCGATCGTCAAGTAAACCAATATTTTAACTATACAACAGCTTCATAGCATCAAATTCTTTTCGAATGATCTCAAGTTTTGGGTGACTATAAAGAAATTTTCTCATTAGAGCAAAACGTCACGAAGAAGCGATAATACTGATTTCAACATCTCTGAGAATAAGAGCAGACTTCCCATTTTTTCTAGTTTTTTAATGAAGGTGTGATCGCCACCACCTTCAAGAGTCTCGTGAAATGATAGTGGAACATTGCAAAGTTTTTCTATACGAAAACCAGTCTCTGAATCTGAAAGAGGTGAACGAGTAGGAACAGAGTGACCGTCGGCAACTGCAATGGCATGGGAATGGATAGTCGATGTCATCTCCGCCGACAAGATGATCTGTTGGGCAAGAAAAGAAGACGACGTCTGGAATAGCGAAGTGCGAACGAGGCGTCAACCAACGAGGATGTCGTCTGGAAAGAAATGTGAAGTCGTCTGGAAGCTGCGAAGGAGGTGATGTCGTGCAGGACGCGTGTCGCGACAGCAGGCGTCGTCGAAAACACGGGATACGTAGCAATTACTGAGACGACGAGAGTGAGCGTCGTCGAGAAAGTTGTGAGAATGTGAGAAAACGAGGAAGCAATCGCCATCAGCTGAAACCCTATCAGNAACGCGTGTCGCGATAGCAGGCGTCGTCGAAAACACGGGATACGTAGCAATTACTGAGACGACGAGAGCGAGCGTCGTCGAGAAAGTTGTGAGAATGTGAGAAAACGAGGAAGCAATCGCCATCAGCTGAAACCCTATCAGAGCCCACTGTCGCTGTCGACGCCATAATATATATATATGTATATATATATATATATATGTATATATATATATATATATGTATATATATGATAGAGTTGATAAGAGTCAAGTTTAATAATATGTCAATATTAAATCTGATCGTTTAAAAATAAGATGTAAGGTTGACATGTTTCAAATCAAGCAATCAAATCTCTGATGATATTGTATTGCATCACAAATTGCTCTCTTAGACTCCCTACAGCTCACCTTATATTTTTTTCAATTCTATAAGCTTTTATAACAACAATAAAAAGTCTTTATCCCACTAAATGGGATCGGCTACAAGAATCATTTTTCTCCTTTGCGTCCAATTGCATGTCATATTTTCATTTAATTCTAATAAATTAAGATCATTTTTTATACAATATGCCCAAGTTTTTTTAGGTTTACCTCTCTACCTTTTTTAATATAAGTCAAATATAAAACATCTACTCTCCTAATCGGATCATCATATGGTCGACGTTTAATGTGACCAAACCATCTAAGGAGACTCCATAATCTTGTCTGTCACTAGAGCTACACCAACCCTATCACATATATATTCTTTTCGCATTTTATCTCTAGTGTCAAGCCACTCATCCACCTATGTATTCTCATCTCAACAACACTTAACTTCATCTTATGTTTCTCTTTTAAAGGCCAATATTCTGCACCATATAGCATTGCGGATCTCACCACCATCTTATAAAATTTTACTTTCAGTCTAAGCGGTATTTTTCTATCACACAATAGGCCCGTTGCATTCCTCCACTTCAAAAACTAACTTGAATTCTACTAATAACATCCTCATCTATATCACCATCACTTTGAACAATAGTCCTGAGATATCTAAAACGTTCACAACCTTTAATGATTTGATCATTCATATTTAGAACTCTGTCACTTGAACTACTACTGAAATTACATTCCATATATTCCATTTTAGTTCTACTCAAACGAATACCATTAAACTTCAATGTAAACCTCCATATATCAAAGTTTTCCTAAACCTTTTCTCTAGTATTATCTACAATAAGGATATCTTCAGCGAAAGGCATACATGGTACATCCTCCTGTAAATGTCCAGTAAAAGCATCCATAACTAAATCAAAAATATATGGGCTTCAAGCAGATCCCTAATTTAATCCAACTAAAATAAGAAAATACTTGGTCAATCCTCATTCTCTTCGAACACAAATAAGAGCTCTTATATACATATCTTTAATGACTTAAATATAAAATCATATTAGCATCTTTCTTTTATAGAACTCTCCAAAGGAATTTTCTTAGAACTTTATCATTAAATTTTTCTAAATCAATAAAAATAATATGTAAATCCTCCTTTTGCTCTTTGTAATTCTCCATCAAACCTCTCAATAAAAATATAATCCTATGGTAGACCTACCAGACAGAAATCCAAACTGATTAGGAGAAATCTTTGTAACACGTCTTAANGCTTTTTCTAAATCAATAAAAATAATATGTAAATCCTCCTTTTTCTCTTTGTACTTCTCCATCAAACCTCTCAATAAATATATAATCCTATGGTAGACCTACCAGACAGAAATCCAAACTGATTAGGAGAAATCTTTGTAACACGTCTTAACCTATGTTCAATTACTCTCTCATAATTTTAAAGTATGACACATCAAATTAATAGGGACCAAAATACTTTTCCTCCACTCACATATCTTTTTAGTTCTCTAAACTTTTATATTTAAACAATTTCTTATAACAAAATTTCTTAAATTTTAATTTTTTCTTATACATTATTATTCCACCACCAACTATTTATAAAAAGTTTTCCTTTTAATTCTCCAAATACAGTTTTTATCACTTATTAAATAGTGCTTGTGAGTTTATCCCACATAAAATTAGTTTCTTCATGAACATTCTAAATNTTATCTTTTTAGTTCTCTAAACTTTTATATTTAAACAATTTCTTATAACATTATTATTCCACCACCAACTATTTTAAATAGTAAACTTTTAATTTTTTCTTGTACATTATTATTCCACCACCAACTATTTATAAAAAGTTTTCCTTTTTATTCTCTAAATACAGCTTTTATCACTTATTAAATAGTGCTTGTGAGTTTATCCCACATAAAATTAGTTTCTTCATGAACATTCTAAATCTTAAAATTTAGTCATAAAAAAAAATTTATTTGTCTTTTAAATACCCTCATATAATTTTATGTTAAATTTCATTTTTTTTTATCTTTCGAATTTATTATCTTAAAAACTAAAATTAATAATCGATATTGAGTACTTAAATTTTCACTTAGAATGGCTTTACAATATTTACATTGTCGAGTATCTCTATTTCTCATATTAAGATGAAAATCAATGTGTTTTGTTTTATCTATCTTTATAAATTATAATATGTTCATCTCTTTTCATAAATAAAGTATTAACAATAATAAAATCATAAGCTAAAACAAAATCTAGTATGTTTTTACCTTTTTTATTAATCACTCAAAAACCGCAGCCATCATGAATATTTCTAAAATATTTTAGCACTCTACTAACATATTCATTTAAATCTCCAATAGAAATTATTTCATCTAAAAATATTATTTGTATTAATTCATTTAGGTCATTCTAAATTTTTTTTTGAACCTATATCTAAACCTACTTGAGGAGCATAAGCACATATAACATTAAAAATCTCAATATCAATAATAATCCTTAGGGGTATAATTATATTTCCAATTCTATCAAATTTTATAATATTATATTTCAAACTCTTATATATATTTAGACATATACACAATCTAGTGTGACTCTTGCCAAAACACTAAAGTTTAAAACGTAAGCTTTCAATCTCATTTTAGTTTTTTGTCCAACTAATTTAGTTTTCTTGAATGCATCAAATATTATCTTTCGACAAACCATAATATCAACTAATTTCATTAATTTATCTGTGAGAAACCTATATTCTAAGGTCATGTTCTAATATTAGTTTCATAGACTAACTTTAACACCCGCATTTGTCTATCATGTGGGAACACTTGCATTTTTTTTGCCACACCCGGGCGTTGGTGTAGCAGCCCTTGTATATTTTTTTATTGTATTCAAGTCATACAGTGTGTCGCTTTTAGGGGACACACCGACATTTACACAACAATATAATGTATTCATGCCAAACATTTTCGACAAAAATTTTATGTTGGCTATCAACTACCTAACGTAACCCTCCACTTTTTGTATCTGAGGTTTGAGACCCGACAATGGCAGTGCTATGTATTTACATATTTTACACCTAAACTTCAATTTTTTACATATATATGCCACCTTACATTTAAATGAAAATGTATATTTCACTTTTTAAATATTCAAAATAATTTTATATTAGAAGTGATATGAAAGAATTTGACGGTATAAATAGAAAAATAAAAATTTAGGTGTTCAATATGTAAATATATAAGAATGTGATGTCAAAGAAACCGATGATCATTTTTTCTTTTAATAAATAATCGATCAAGAGTACTTGAATCTTGATGTAATAAAATAATATATACTTACTTTTATATATTTTGATTATTTTTATTTATACATTAATTTATTTTTTAAAATTAAAAATAAAATATAGCAACTAAAACATAAAATAAAAGAGATGTCAAACAAGCTCTTAGTTTTTAAAAGTTAGTATTATTAAATTTCTTATGTTCTCTTTTGTACTATTTTTAATATTTTATTTAATTAATTTTTACGTATCTTTTAATAATTTTTATTATAATTGCTTATTAGACACGTGTCTGAGCCTGATATTTTCAGGAATAGACGTGTTTGTTTCCATGTGTTATTATCCATGTAACACATGTCAAAACTAGGGAGGTGAATGCTAAATATTAAATGATAACGTAACTCTTCGAAAAATAATGCGAGTAATTAGATTTTTGCTAGTATTAAATGCAGTTCTTGAAAGCATAAATGCATTTCTTAAGGTAATTAGAATTATATTTAATCGACCTAATTGTTACAAGCACTAAAAATTTTATTGAATGTTTATATTCAATATATTCATATAAACAAATGTAATATACTTGTAATCATATTCATGCATGGCATTCATACTAAAAATATTAATATATATTGCAAATAGTTCAAAGAAAGAAAATGAAGATCAAATTAATTAAAGGGATAAATTAGTTGAAAGATTCACCCGTTAATGGTACTAGTTGGACATTATCATACCTGTGCATGAAAAAAAATGAAAAAAATGAAAAAAATGAAAAAATGGACTTCCTTAATTGGTACAAAATTTTAAGAATGTGCTGCCGAGATGACTTCCCGAATGAAATGTAAATAAAAATGCTTAAAATATTCATATTAAAAAAATGCATATATTTAAATGCTTTATAAAAAATGTAATATTAATGTTGAGCATCCTTTATCTTTCAAAATTCATGTTAGAGCATTTGCATAACAATTTAGTATATAGAGGATTATAATTATTCACTAAGTCGTTTTAAAACATATTCAATTGTTTAATTATTTATTCAAGAAAACTCAATTTCAGTAAAATGATTAATATGAGAGAATATATTTATAGAAAAAGAGGTAAATAAAAAAAAAGGTATTAGACATTATTTTTATGTGTTTACTTTGTCGTCTTTACAAGTACTGTTAAACAACATATAATTTTACATGTTTGGTTTGAATGAAGTTTTGCCTATTTTGTGGTTTATTGACTCCTNAGAGAGACCTATATTCTAAGGTCATGTTCTAATATTAGTTTCATAGACTAACTTTAACACCCGCATCTGTCTATCATGTGGGAACACTTGCATTTTTTTTGCTACACCCGGGCGTTGGTGTAGCAGCCCTTGTATATTTTTTTATTGTATTCAAGTCATACAGTGTGTCGCTTTTNTGAGAAACCTATATTCTAAGGTCATGTTCTAATATTAGTTTCATAGACTAACTTTAACACCCGCATTTGTCTATCATGTGGGAACACTTGCATTTTTTTTGCCACACCCGGGCGTTGGTGTAGCAGCCCTTGTATATTTTTTTATTGTATTCAAGTCATACAGTGTGTCGCTTTTAGGGGACACACCGACATTTACACAACAATATAATGTATTCATGCCAAACATTTTCGACAAAAATTTTATGTTGGCTATCAACTACCTAACGTAACCCTCCACTTTTTGTATCTGAGGTTTGAGACCCGACAATGGCAGTGCTATGTATTTACATATTTTACACCTAAACTTCAATTTTTTACATATATATGCCACCTTACATTTAAATGAAAATGTATATTTCACTTTTTAAATATTCAAAATAATTTTATATTAGAAGTGATATGNTCCGACAATGGCAGTGCTATGTATTTACATATTTTACACCTAAACTTCAATTTTTTACAAATATATGCCGCCTTACATTTAAATGAAAATGTATATTTCACTTTTTAAATATTCAAAATAATTTTATATTAGAAGTGATATGAAAGAATTTGACGGTATAAATAGAAAAATAAAAATTTAGGTGTTCAATATGTAAATATATAAGAATGTGATGTCAAAGAAACCGATGATCATTTTTCTTTTAATAAATAATCGATCAAGAGTCCTTGAATCTTGATGTAATAAAATAATATATACTTACTTTTATATATTTTGATTATTTTTATTTATACATTAATTTATTTTTAAAATAAAAAATAAAATATAGCAACTAAAACATAAAATAAAAGAGATGTCAAACAAGCTCTTAGTTTTTAAAAGTTAGTATTATTAAATTTCTTATGTTCTCTTTTGTACTATTTTTAATATTTTATTTAATTAATTTTTACGCATCTTTTAATAATTTTTATTATAATTGCTTATTAGACACGTGTTTGAGCCTGATATTTTCAGGAATAGACGTGTTTGTTTTCATGTGTTATTATCCATGTAACACATGTCAAAACTAGGGAGGTGAATGCTAAATATTAAATGATAACGTAACNTATCTTTTAATAATTTTTATTATAATTGCTTATTAGACACGTGTCTGAGCCTGATATTTTCAGGAATAGACGTGTTTGTTTCCATGTGTTATTATCCATGTAACACATGTCAAAACTAGGGAGGTGAATGCTAAATATTAAATGATAACGTAACTCTTCGAAAAATAATGCGAGTAATTAGATTTTTGCTAGTATTAAATGCAGTTCTTGAAAGCATAAATGCATTTCTTAAGGTAATTAGAATTATATTTAATCGACCTAATTGTTACAAGCACTAAAAATTTTATTGAATGTTTATATTCAATATATTCATATAAACAAATGTAATATACTTGTAATCATATTCATGCATGGCATTCATACTAAAAATATTAATATATATTGCAAATAGTTCAAAGAAAGAAAATGAAGATCAAATTAATTAAAGGGATAAATTAGTTCAAAGATTCACCCGTTAATGGTACTAGTTGGACATTATCATACCTGTGCATGAAAAAAAATGAAAAAAATGAAAAAATGGAGTTCCTTAATTGGCACAGAATTTTAAGAATGTGCTGCCGAGATGACTTCCCGAATGAAATGTAAATAAAAATGCTTAAAATATTCATATTNGAAAGATTCACCCGTTAATGGTACTAGTTGGACATTATCATACCTGTGCATGAAAAAAAATGAAAAAAATGAAAAAAATGAAAAAATGGACTTCCTTAATTGGTACAAAATTTTAAGAATGTGCTGCCGAGATGACTTCCCGAATGAAATGTAAATAAAAATGCTTAAAATATTCATATTAAAAAAATGCATATATTTAAATGCTTTATAAAAAATGTAATATTAATGTTGAGCATCCTTTATCTTTCAAAATTCATGTTAGAGCATTTGCATAACAATTTAGTATATAGAGGATTATAATTATTCACTAAGTTGTTTTAAAACATATTCAATTGTTTAATTATTTATTCAAGAAAACTCAATTTCGGTAAAATGATTAATATGAGAGAATATATTTATAGAAAAAGAGGTAAATAAAAAAAAGGTATTAGACATTATTTTTATGTGTTTACTTTGTCGTCTTTACAAGTATTGTTAAACAACATATAATTTTACATGTTTGGTTTGAATGAAGTTTTGCCTATTTTGTGGTTTATTGACTCCTNTAAAAAATAGACATATTCATAGAAGTGTGTTAACTTCGCTCAATAACATCCAGTGTGTTGGTTGTAACCGAATATTTGCTTTCAGTAATAATATTTGATTTTTCTATTGTGGCTTGGGTTAACTTCGGTATTAGGTTGAGGATCCTATCTTTCCAAACAAGACCTACATAAGCAATTTTTCAAACTAAGCATGTCACTGTACAAGAAAATTTTTAAAAAAATAAACTTAATGAAGCTGAACCCATGTACTTAAGAACAATAATAATTATGAATTATGATGAATATGAATACCAAAATTTAGAAGATACTTATCATTTATAATAAGCTCAAATGCAAAAAGACCTTGAACTGTTCCAATGTGCTGATGTGCTACGTCAATTTAGTACTTATTGCCATCAAATAGTTAATATGAAGACAGCGTACATGAAATACACCCTTCTCTCTCACAGTTAAACTTGTTTGCAGCCTCACGTTAACATTAAACTAAGAGATTAAAGAAAGGAAGAGGTAAAATTCTTTATTCTGCATGAAGAGCCACAATAGCAGATTAAAGAGATACAAAAGGCTAATAAAAAGCATTTCCATTACATCTTGGTACGGTAGAACAATTGATTGAGACATATAATGCTCTAATTACAACAAATAAAAGGGGAAATCAAAGAGGTAACACCATCGCAAAAGTAGGAAAGGCATTAATGTTAGGGAATTTATGCCTCTTACGAAATGGAATATTACAAATTCAGCGGCCATCATCAACAGTTGAAACAAAAACTAAGATAAAGATGGTAATAATGTTAGCATGTATCATTAAGCCTTGGGATTTCATATTGTTAACCAGGGGAAATAAATACAAATTTCATTTGCTTTCATAAATAACATCTATACACAACACAAACTTAAATCATCATTCTTATTAACCTTACCTATTTGTCTAGGTTGAGCACTACATTAAGCGGGTGTTTAGCTACAAGTAAGATTTAAGTTAAATAGGATTTAATAAATCTGGATTTATCAAATCCAAATGTTATAATTCTAGAAGTGTTTGGTTCAACTTAAAGTTAAATCCATTAATTATATCACTTTCTTCCTAACCTAAATGCATTAAATCCACATAATAATCGGATTTAATAAATCCGGATTTAAGTTAAAAAAGTAACGGAACAGGACACTTCTTCGATTTAACGAGATTCAGACTTAGCTTCCTCCATTTTGTTTTTTTTGGCAGGATTTACGTTAATATAAACTTAAATCCAACTACCAAACACCACCTAAGGGCTTCTTTGGGACCACTTTTGTCTTCAATTTTTTTTTCCTACTTTTATTTTAAAAATATGCTTGTTTAGTATTTTTCTTTTTCATGTTTTTATTTTCCTTATTTTTGAAAAAAAAAATGACTTGTTTTTTAAAACACTCAATATATCCAAATTTTATCTTGAATGTTTTCAAATCAACTNGTTAAATCCACATAATAATCGGATTTAATAAATCCGAATTTAAGTTAAAAAAGTAACGGAACACGACACTTCTTCGATTTAACGAGATTCAGACTTAGCTTCCTCCATTTTTTTTTTTTTGGCAGGATTTACGTTAATATAAACTTAAATCCAACTACCAAACACCCCCTAAGGGCTTCTTTGGGACCACTTTTGTTTTCAATTTTTTTTTTCTACTTTTATTTTAAAAATATGCTTGTTTAGTATTTTTCTGTTTCATGTTTTTATTTTCTATATTTTTGAAAAAAAAAAATGACTTGTTTTTTAAAACACTCAATATATCCAAATTTTATCTTGAATGTTTTCAAATCAACTAAACGTGTTATAACATATCAGACATGTTTTAAATGAAGAAAAATTATAAAGAAAACAAAATAAAAATAAAATAAAAAATTTTAAAAGTGATCCCAAATGGCTCCTAAGTGTTATATAATTTCTTCAGAAAATTTTTGCCCAATTTTATTTAGGTTACCTTCGATTCACCCATTTNAATATAATTTCTTCAGAAAATTTGCCCAATTTTATTTAGGTTACCTTCGATTCACCCATTTTTTTCTTCAAAATATTTCTACATAGTATAATCTATTTGACCTTTTGGCAAATAAATATTCAATCCAAATAAAGTATGAATGAAAAGAAAGTGATTTGCATAACAATAAATGAGGAGGTTATAAAAAGAATATGTGAGAACCTCTAGGGGACCATTTTGGTTCGCNCATGAATGAAAAGACAGTGATTTGCATAACAATAAATGAGGAGGTTATAAAAAGAATATGCGAAAACCTCTAGGAGACCATTTTGGTTCGCTTGGAGACTCTATCAATGTGGGGTTGCCACCAGCAACACAAACTCGTTCATGTAGTTTTCTAAGAGGAACAATGAATTGTAAGTTTATGATTAAAGAAATAAAAAACACTAAATAAATTAGAATGAGGATTTCCACAATGATGAAAAATAATGGAGAATCGAATAACATTGTATGTTGTTTGTAATTCCACAGATAATGATCTAGATTATTGTTAATTAAGTTTTAGATATATAACAATTTTTTTGATTTTAAGTTAGTTCTTATTTTCATGAGATTGCTATGTAACAATATCTTAGGGTCAGTGGTAGACTAGCAGAAAGAGAGAGAAATCTTGGTCAATCAAATAGAAGGATAAAAGAAAAATAAATAAATAACAGGACTTCAATTCAATTCATACATCAACTAATCCACAATATAAATCAATAATCACTATTTATAGATTGGAACCAAATCTTATCCTAAATTAAATGCAAACAATAAATTATCTTTAAAAAGACAATTTATGTTAAAAAAAATCAAAATTCCTAATTTAAATAAAATGCCTGAAGTAAATCCTAAAATAACCAAAATCTAACATTTTATGTTAGATAAACTCTACAAAAATACTTCTTCCATAGAGTTCTATAATTGACAATCCTTATCATAAACCACTCTAATCTAGAAGATGACTATTTTCTCTGCTCTTCCAAGCCTTTGATTTGCAAATTCAATCTTGCAATTCCATACTCCACTTCGACAATCTCTCATCATAATAAAATAGCAATTTCCGTGACAAGAAAAAACTTAAGAGGAAAAGGAATGATGAATTACATCTTTTGATTGATTTACACTAGAGCGCCTTTGATGTGTTGAGCGCATGAAGGAAAATGGAGTACGAGGAGAGTGATCAAGATAAGATGGCTGATTTTGGGACTGTGAGCAAAGATGTGGACTTAGGTTCTGCTTTGATACCAAAGCAACAACTAGATAGAAGAAACTAAGATCAGTCAATAAATAGTGAGAAAAGTAAAGAATCCAAAAGAGAAGACATTAATTCAATTCAATCATTTATTAATCGAAAATAGTAGCCAATAATCCATATTTATAGAACCAGGGTTACAAAAATAATAATGAAATCATATATAATTCTAATTCAAATTGAGCTAAAAGATAATCCAAGAAATAATAATTTATGTTATGAAATAAAAATAGGTTTAAGAAAATAATTCTATTAAATGACTAAATAAATCCTAGAATAACCTAAACGTAGTTTCATGCATTGAATCAATTAGTTTATTTAGTTATNTTAAATCCTAGAATAACCTAAACGTAGTTTCATGCATTGAATCAATTAGTTTATTTAGTTATAGCTTATTTGCATAAATAGCCCTTTAGGATAAATATATATCTAATTATGAGGATGAGAATGAGAACATTTCAATATATCACATCTTGGATTCATTGTTTTCTTTATTCATCTTTAATTTGAGAAATCAGCAAAAAGTGCTCTGGAGATTTAAATATTTGAATACTAGGAGAACTGAGTATTCATGGCTCAACGACTCATTGTATATTTCCACAGATTTCATATATTTCTCCCAAATTCGTTTGATATCTATTCTACAAAAATTTGAAATCAAAGTTAGGCCTCAATATTTCCACAATTTCATATATTTATCCCAAATTTCATCGATATCAACTCTACATAAATTTGAAATCAAAGTTAGGTCTCAAATTTTTGCCCTTGATTTCAGCAATTTCATGTTATTTTTTAATTTACTTCAACAAGTTAAAGCAGCTTTGCACCTTCTACATAAAAATCATGTTCCTACTCCACTGCTATAAATTTATATATCCTCTCGGGCTCTGCCTCTTAGAATCTAAAATTTGCTTAAATTGCCGTGCATTCCTGTCTCTCAAAAAGAACCAATCAGAAAAAAACTATTTTTAGTTCTCCATCCGTCCCCTAACCCTAATCTGTCTCTTGTATAAAACATCTTCCAAAATTTCTCAATTATATTCTACAAATTCTTAATAATAAAATATCAAACAATAAATTTAAATTTTATATATAATTCCAATATTAACTCATTTCATTAAATTTGCCCACAAAATTAGAATTTTATCCACCTCACCTTGATGACTAGTCCTACCACCATTTAAAAATCTTAGCTGGGTACTAGGAAGAATGTATAACCCTTGCACACATTCTGAGATTTCCCCCTTCCTGTAATTTGTTATTTAATAGTACAATGCTTTTATTATTAAAAAAAATACCATAAAAAATGAGAAAAAAAGATTTTCTTTCTTTTTAATAATAGCACCTCTCGCAGAGATTTCCCAACTTCTTTCCGTGAACATTTTCATCCACACTAGAATTCAAGCATGATTTANAAGACCATAAAAAATGAGAAAAAAAGATTTTCTTTCTTTTTAATAATATCACCTCTCGCAGAGATTTCCCAACTTCTTTCCGTGAACATTTTCATCCACACTAGAATTCAAGCATGATTTAAAATAAAATATCAACATCATTAGAAGTAGAGAGTCAAGATCTTATTGACTATTAATTTACAATTTTAGTGGCATGTCCAGGCCTATGTTTNGAAAATTTTAATTCAAAATTGACTCATCGAGTTGAAATCTTCGATCAACACGGTCATCATCCTGAATTTTGGACATTTAAATGTTTTATGTTTGAAATTTACTTGAAATTATTCATTTTGATATTTTTAGAATAGTAGTCTCGTCAACTTTAATTCTAACGAGGAGGAAGATCAGACTGGGTGATTTGAACTTGCAAATTCTCATATATCTGTGATTTAGATATTCTTGGAACTTACTAAACTATTTAGCTCTAGACTTTAATTGGAGAAGGATCGAACCAGTTTAAGTGAAACTTGCAACCGTACGTTATAGAAAAGACGACGCGATTAACGTGTCCATGGTTAATTGTCTGAAGTTTGATTCACAACAAATAATTCATAGTTTTTTTAAATAGGTGCAACCATTTTGAAAAGAAATTTTGCCCATTTGTTTTCAAAAATAGGAACAACTTGAGTGAAAAGACTTTATTATAACACGCAGTTTATTATAACACGCAGCATTCTCATACCGTTCAATTTTAAACATATAGTTTACTTTAGTGGAGCACATGTGNCTACGTTATAGATAAGACGACACGATTAACGTGTGCATGGTTAATTGTCTGAAGTTTGATTCACAACAAATAATTCATAGTTTTTTTAAATAGGTGCAACCATTTTGAAAAGAAATTTTGCACATTTTTTTTCAAAAATAGGAACAACTTGAGTGAAAATACTTTATTATAACACGCACTTTATTATAACACGCAGCATTCTCATACCGTTCAATTTTAAACATATAGTTTACTTTAGTGGAGCACATGTGGGTATAAGTTTATATATTTGTATAATTTTAAAAATTATATAAGCTTTAAACAACTTTGATGATCATTTAAAATAAGAATTTGAGAGGTAGTTTGTTTCAAACTGGCATATACAAAAATATAAAATCATGCATAGCTGCTCATTTAAGTAAATGTTCTAAACAAATAGAGCTTGAAAATATCCAAACTTTCACACAGAATTTTTAAAATACTCTCGCTCATTTGTGAGTGATTGCATTTGGTTTAGAAAATTCTCAAGAAATTTGTATTTCTTAAAATCCATCAAATTTTGAGATTTTTGCAAACATTATTATAATCTTTCATTTACACAACTTCACTTGGTGCTTTAGAAAGGATCTTATTTTATTCGCTAGCAGACTATATTGTGCATTCGGAGACAAGTTTTCAGGCTTTTAAAAGCCCTACATTTGAAACATATTTCAACCCTTAAGAGGGCTTAAATTTGAATTTTTAAAAGCCAAAATTCAAATTATTTTTAAACCCTAAGAGTCTAAATTTAAAAGCTCAAATTCAATTTATTTTCAAGACATAAGAGCCTACATAAAGTTCAGATCCAAATTATTTTGAAACCCTGAGAGTCAAAATTTCAGAGCCCAAATTTGAGTTATTTTTAAACTATAAGAGTTTAAATTTTAAAAGATCAAATTCAAATGTTATTTAATATTTCACATTTTAAATTATTTCACAAGTTCCATAAAGTTTAAAACCGTAAGTTAATTANATGTTATTTAATATTTCACATTTTAAATTATTTCACAAGTTCCATAAAGTTTAAAACCGTAAGTTAATTACAAGTTCAAATCATCCGAAAAATTTAACAGCCTCTCCAGATTTAAGGGACTCTGGAAGAATGTCAATCTTTCCTACTGTCTTAAAAGATTTACTTGTCAGTATCGTGACATACTGCGGTCAATGAGCAAAAATATATATTTCAACCCAAGGTCTTAAAAGACGTTATAGGGCTTCAATGTACAGGCAAAAAGGTTAAATCACACAAGCATTTCTCCCAATAAGCACTTTACTTTTCCTAAATAGTACATAATTTTCAAAGGGGTATACTCATGTTTCTCAGGACGGATATTTTAAATCTACTGAATTTAAAAAAAAAAATCAAACGGGCTGCAATTTCCCCGAATGGTACTTAATTCCCAAGAACGGGTACTCGAACTTCNAACGTTATAGGGGTTCAATGTACATGCAAAAAGGTTAAATCACACAAGCATTTCTCCCAATAAGCACTTTACTTTTCCTAAATTACATAATGTTCAAAGGGGTATACTCATGTTTCTCAGGACGGATATTTTAAATCTACTGAATTTAAAAAAAAAAAAAATCAAACGGGCTGCAATTTCCCCGAATGGTACTTAATTCCCAAGAACGGGTACTCGAACTTCCATGCATGAATATTTTGAAAATTACCCTCCCACACCCATTTTACATCGTTTGTAAGTGAGATCGGCGACGACGGCGGTAATTTGTGATGAAACAATGAAAGGCAAACAAAACATTTTTTTTATATTTTGTATACTTATGTAATATAAAACATATATAATATTTTATATATTATATATTCAAATAGACAACTAGGGGTTGTTGGGTGGCTTGGATAGGAAGGACAAGAGGGTTGGGTACAATGAAACAGTGAGGAACAAAGAGGCTATGCTTTGATTAATGACAGTGAGGGGGATTCTAGATTTGTAGCTCTGTTCGAATGAAGCGTCGGTTTCAGGTACACGAGAGGAAGAAGGTGATCGGCGACTTTGGCATGGGCAAATGGTCGTGCAAAACTTTGAGACGGAGAGATAACAGGCCAGTCGAAAGCCGAAGCAAGGGCTTCGGCTCCTGGGTCACGCGCGCACAGGGAAGAAGGCGACGATGTAGGTTTTTGGCGGTCTTCATACAGCAATCCTGCCACTTCCTTCTCCACTAGCCCTAACAACGGTCGTCTTGTAGGTGAAGCCGGCAAACGAGGAAAGAAATAGAAGTGTCGGGTTTTGCAGCTGAAAAGAGGATCGCGGTTGGGTTCTCTGAATGTCGCTACCCAGTAGTTGCTTTCTCAACTTATTTTTGTCGCGACTATATCACGAAGGCATGCGAACAAAGGGAGGTGGGCGAGGTAAGGAGCATAGGCGTTCAAATTTTTTGTATACCGTGATTCTGTAGATGTTACTAAGTAGACGAATGAGACGCGAAGCACTCGCCGTGCANGGCCCTAACAACGGTCGTCTTGTAGGTGAAGCCGACAAACGAGGAAAGAAATAGAAGTGTCGGGTTTTGCAGCTGAAAAAAGGATCGCGGTTGGGTTCTCTGAATGTCGCTACCCAGTAGTTGCTTTCTCAACTTATTTTGGTCGCGACTATATCACGAAGTCATGCGAACAAAGGGAGGTGGGCGAGGTAAGGAGCATAGGCGTTCAAAATTTTTTGTATACCGTGATTCTGTAGATGTTACTAAGTAGACGAATGAGACGCGAAGCACTCGCCGTGCAGTAGAAAGAAGGAAGGCGATGGAAAAAAGGTTGCGGCTTCGTGCGTGAAGGGAAAACGAGAACAGTGGGGCTTTAGAAACCTTGATGGCAACGATTCTAGGACGGGCTATATTTTAGGAGAAAAATTTGCATACGGAGANCGATGAAAAAAAGGTTGCGGGTTCGTGCGTGAAGGGAAAACGAGAACAGTCGGGCTTTAGAAACCTTGATGGCAACGATTCTAGGACGGGCTATATTTTAGGAGAAAAATTTGCATACGGAGACCCTAAGCACAGTTGCATACGGTATCCAATCATAGCCATCTGTTTTAAATTTTTTTTAAAAAAATTTAATAAAAATGGGACTCACTGTCATTCAGGCTTTTATTTGAATGAGTTTTCATGTGCGGCTGTGATCGAAGAACATGTCTCNAATCAGCCATCTGTTTTAAATTTTTTAAAAAAAAATTTAATAAAATTGGGACTCACTGTCATTCAGGCTTTTATTTGAATGAGTTTTCATGTGCGGCTGTGATCGAAGAACATGTCTCCATGTGTAATTTTTTTTCATATTTTAGAGGCCTCAATGTGCATTGATCTGGTCGTTGTCTTCACGAAAAGGCACAGGAAGTGTTTTGGAGTCTTTGTTTGCAACTATATTGTAGCTACTATTCACGGCTAGACATAATCTACACGTATACAGAAAAAAGGGAGGTGTTCAATTTTTAGGTTTGTTCCGCTCGAAAAAATATTACGTACAACTCCGATAAAAACATCTCACGTGTACATAGTAAATTTTAATTATTTTAAGTAATAAATGGCAAATTTTACCTGCTCACAAGACTAGCCCATAATTATACTACCTTCGTATAGCATTTGAAATGCATTTTTTCACGTTCTTATATCCGATTTTTTAGGGTTTTTTTTTATTTGATCCTCTTTTAGATTTTGGATATAATTCATATTTCATGCATAATTGGTCACAGAAGTTTCTCCGTCATTGCTAGCTCAACATTGCTTCTATTTCAAAGGCATCGTCATTATCTTAAACACAAGAAGTCAAATTTTCATCATGGAGGTAAAGTTTGTTGATTATAATGTCATTATCTTACACAAGCAGCNTATTTGCTCCTCTTTTAGATTTTGGATATAATTCATACTTCATGCATAATTGGTCACAGAAGTTTCTCCGTCGTTGCTAGCTCAACATTGCTTCTATTTCAAAGGCATCGTCATTATCTTACACACAAGAAGTCAAATTTTCATCATGGAGGTAAAGTTTGTTGATTATAATGTCATTATCTTACACAAGCAGCCAAATTTTCATCATGGAGGTAAAGTTTGTTGATTATAATGTTTTGTACCATAAGTGCACATATTTGCATGTAATACAGTTTGGTTGTAGCCCTTTCAATAAAGTTTGAATTAATTTTATATTTCAAATGTGATACCTTAAATTTTTGCCCATAGAAAAAAAATACTTAATACCTTAAAACAGGAATCCAAGCCTACTAATTTTATTTTTGGAAGTTTTGATGTTTTTGCTTCAGTCAACCTAAATTTTAACATCTTTCATTTCAGTACAACGTTGATTTAGGGTGTGCAAGACCTTGCCCGCTCGTCTCTCCTTCCTCTGCATCGATCGAAACCCCCGTTCGACTCCTGTTTTTCCCCTCGCGTGCGAACTGAACTCACGCGACCGACGCTCTCTCGACTGCCTCGCTTCTTCTTTGCGCGACAGAAGCCTCCTCCACTGTCCTGCTCCTCTGCGACTCGATCACAGCTCCCGATAGCAGCTCCCGATAGAAGCTCCCGCTCGCTTCTCCTCTGTGCGACGGGACTCGTGCTCAACCGAACTCTCTCCTTCCTCCGCACCGAGCCCCTCACCTGCTCGTGTTTTCCTCGCTCGACCGAACAGTCCCGTTCGTCTCCCCTGCTCCTGTTGCGCCTCTCCCTCACGATCAGAATGTCGAATGCCCTCCTCCGCTCACTCGCTCCTCTTCTGCGACTCAAGCGCATCCCTAGCCGAAGCACCTGCTCGCCTCTACTCTCTCAATTGAACTCTTCTCTTGACCAAACGCCTCATCTGCGACCGAAACCCTCATTCGTTCAGTTCGCCCGCTCGAGACTCTTCCCCACTCGACCATCTGCCCCGGTCGAGCCTCTCCCTCGCGACACTCGTGACAGACCCCNGCTGTAAAAGTGTTGTTCTTTGTTGCGAGAAGCTGTAGGACCGTTGTCCAATACTTCTAGTAGCTGCCCAGTGTTGTAGGAAGCTGTAAGATCGCNACTGCGAGAAGCTGTAGGACCGTTGTCCAATACTTCTAGTAGTTGCCCAGTGTTGTAGGAAGTTGTAAGATCGCTATCCAATGTTTCTAGTTGTTGCCTAGTGTTGTAGGAGCGTTGTAGGGTGTTGTCCCATGCTCCTAACCGTTGCTCGATGTCGTAGGAAGTTGTAGGGCCACTACCCAAGGCTCCAAGTCGCTGCCCAGTGTTGTAGGAAGCTGTAGGATCGTTGTCCAATGCTTCTAGTTGCGGCCCGGTGTCGTAGGAACTCGTCTAGTTGCTNATCCAATGTTTCTAGTTGTTTCCTAGTGTTGTAGGAGCGTTGTAGGGTGTTGTCCCATGCTCCTAACCGCTGCTCGATGTCGTAGGAAGTTGTAGGGCCACTACCCAAGGCTCCAAGTCGTTGCCCAGTGTCGTAGGAAGCTGTAGGATCGTTGTCCAATGCTTCTAGTTGCGGCCCGGTGTCGTAGGAACTCGTCTAGTTGCTGCCCATCATGATTTGGGTTTGTAGAAAGCCATCTAGTTGTTGCCCACCACGATTTGGGTTCGTAGGAAGCCACCTATGAGTTGTCCACCACGATTTGGGTTCGTAGGAAGCCACCTAGGAGTTGTCCACCACTATTTGGGTTCGTAGGAAGTCATCTAGTTGTTGCCCACCACGATTTGGGTTCGTAGGAAGCCACCTAGGAGTTGTCCACCACTATTTGGGTTCGTAGGAAGTCATCTAGTTGTTGTCCACCACGATTTGGATTCGTAGGAAACCACCTTGGAGCTGTCCACCACGATTTGGGTTCGTAGGAAGCAATCTAGTTGTTGTCCACCACGGTTTGAGTTCATATGAAGCCACCTAGGAGCTGTCCACCCCGATTTGGGTTCATAGGAAGCCACCTAGTAGTTGTCTACCACCGTTTGGGTTAGTAGAAAGCCACCTAGTAGCTGTCCACCATGATTTGGAAGTCATCTAGTTGCTGCCCATCTCTGTTCGGGTTCGTAGGAAGCCGCATAGGTGCTGCTCATTATTGTTTAGAATCATAGGAACTGATACAGGCGTTATTCGAAATTCCTAGCTGTCGTTCGGAGTCGTAGGATCACCTTACACACTTGCTAGTTGTTTCCGGGAGTCGTAAGAGATCGTAGGATCACCATACCAGCTCGCTAGTTGCAGTCAGGAGTTGTAGGAGGCCTTATGATCACCTCCTTTGAGTTCCTTGTTATTGCTACNCGTAGGATGCCACCTAGTAGCTGTCCACCATGATTTGGAAGTCATCTAGTTGTTGCCCATCTCTGTTCGGGTTCATAGGAAGACGCATAGGTGCTGCTCATTATTGTTTAGAATCATAGGAACTGATACAGGCGTTATTCAAAATTCCTAGCTGTCGTCCGGAGTCGTAGGATCACCTTACACACTTGCTAGTTATTTCCGGGAGTCGTAAGAGATCGTAGGATCACCATACTAGCTCGCTAGTTGCAGTCAGGAGTTGTAGGAGGCCTTATGATCACCTCCTTTGAGTTCCTTGTTATTGCTACAACTTGTTCTATTGTTTACTGTTTTCTTCTTTTTCTGCAATTTATCTAAATTCCGTGCAAATAATATTGTGTTTTGTGAGTTAAACATGCAACAGGAATAGCAGCAGCAGATACGTCACGTACACAGGTACATTTTATTAGTTGTTGTTTCTTTATTGCAATTACTCTTGTTCTAATCATTATACGAGTACTGAATACAATCTCACTTTCAAACCAAAACGATTTTTCAAAATTAAACAATATTTTCAAAACAAAAAAAAAACAAAACAAAACACGTTCTTTTGAACTTACGGGAGTCCCTCGGATGAGGTAACCAACGGTTGCTAACGAGATCTCCCCGGTTTAAATGGGTTTCACAACTCGTTTAAACTAAGTTCAAAAGAAAATAGTGATACCGGAACGAGGGAACTGTGGGATCCTAACAGGTGTAACTCTAATCAACTTGAACCCCCAATGACAACCAAACTGAGACATTGAAACACGTCTGGTAAAACTGTTTGAACTTTAGACTTTAGGACTGTTACTTCGACGAGGAGCTTGGAGCAACTTCGTGGGAAGCACGGCAAGGAGTTTGGAGCGGACTATAGGTGGAGGTGATCGCAATTCTACAACAGCAAAATGAGACTACACCAACTAAACTTTCCTAGTTTAAACAACCTATAGGATTTTAAGGTAGCACTCCTAGAGCGACGTAAAACCTCACCCTCTTTTAGGCCCCTGCACAACCATGTTGTGCAGCGTAAGTCCTAACTCACCTTAGGTTTCGAGGTTGTCATCTAGAATGACGTAAAACTTCTTATCTTTGCGGGCTATTTGTAAAATCAGTTATTATGCAAATGTAAATCCCAAATAATAAAATTGAAGGGATTTCACATTCAAATAAAATCTTCTCTAAAACACAGTCATACAGTAGGATAGTTTGGGAAGTCACTGAGGATTCCCCTCAGAATCTGTGACATCCCCTACCCTTTATTTCCTTTGGACTCCTGAAAGGATTGTTCTTACTTGAGTAATTCTCATTTGTTTTTTCCGCGTCTTACCTTGAAAACTTGAACTTTGAACTCTTGAAAACTAGAACCACTGATCATTATCGAGATTTTTCTCAAGTGATTCCCGTCACTTGGGATGTAATTAACTATAGGGATTTGTCTCTATAGGGAACTTAGAACACATATAAAATAAACTCTATTTAATTTTTGTATTAAATAAGGGAATTTGTCGGTCACATATAAAAAGTTCGCAGACCAAATGGATATCACAAATCTCTTAGTTTGCAGGATTGGGTCTATTATCGGGGTCTACACTTTTCTCTTAGAATGTATAGTATTTAGAGTGTCAGACACGATTATGCAAATTATTGGACTAATAAGATCCATTCGATCTCGTTTTCTAAAAATTTAAAACACTACTTTCATAATCTAAACATTTTACCTTATATATTTAAATTAAATTTTTCACATCGAAAAAATGACCGACATGCGGTCAATTCAGTCGACANTTACCATTTATTTCCTTTGGACTCCTGAAAGGATTGTTCTTACTTGAGTCATTCTCATTTGTTTTTTCCGCGTCTTACCTTGAAAACTTGAACTTTGAACTCTTGAAGACTAGAACCACTGATCATCATCGAGATTTTTCTCAAGTGATTCCCGTCACTTGGGATGTAATTAACTATAGGGGTTTGTCTCTATAGGGAACTTAGAACCCATATAAAATAAACTCTATTTGATTTTTGTATTAAATAGGGGAATTTGTCGGTCACATATAAAAAGTTCGCAGACCAAATGGATATCACAAATCTCTTAGTTTGCAGGATTGGGTCTATTATCGGGGTCTACACTTTTCTCTTAGAATGTATAGTATTTAGAGTGTCAGACACGATTATGCAAATTATTGGACTAATAAGATCCATTCGGTCTCGTTTTCTAAAGATTTAAAACACTACTTTCATAATCTAAACCTTTTACCTTATATATTTAAATTAAATTTTTCACATCGAAAAAATGACCGACATGCGGTCAATTCAGTCGACAAGTCTTGAGCCGCAGTAGAAGGTTAAGCAAATAGATCGATGGTTGGGCAGCCCAATATGCTTCCGTCATCCGCCCGAATGTTCTTTTGTTGATGGCCTAAGAATACATTAGACGACCCCACTTGATCGAGAACNACAGAAGGTTAAGCAAATAGATCGATGGTTGGGCAGCCCAATATGCCTCCGTCATCCGCCCGAATGTTCTTTTGTTGATGGCCTAAGAATACATTAGACGACCCCACTTGATCGAGAACCGCAATCACTTTTTCTTTTCTTAGCAATGATTTTCTTTTTGTTTTCACCATCAGAGCGGTATCGCCCCTTCGATCTCCTGAAGGCCGCAAGAAGCACTTCCAAGTTGAGGGGGATCGATCAGAAGATTCAACTCCATGAAAGCGCATGGAAGCCAACCATTCAAACGAGAAGAGATGCAAATAAAATATGGAATGTCAAATAGTCAAGACACCGTATTTATAAGAACCAACGACGCGCAAATCAAAGGAGTTTAATTATTGAATCATTGATTAAGAANGGCGATCTTTTTGTTTTCACCATCAGATCGGTATCGCCCCTTCGATCACCTGAAGGCCGCAAGAAGCACTTGTTGAGGGGGATCGATCAGAAGATTCAACTCCTTCATGAAAGCGCATGGAAGCCGACCATTCAAACGAGAAGAGATGCAAAGAAAATAAGGAATGCCAAATAGTTAAGACACCGTATTTATAAGAACCAACGACGCGCAAATCAAAGGAGTTTAATTATTGAATCATTGATTAAGAAATAAATATTATCTACTGTTTACATTAAATTCTTTTATTCTTATCATTGTGTTACTTTCAAAAAAAGAATAGGGGAACTGAAATTTGCATATCAAAAATGTGTTAGAGCTGATTCAAAGGAGGTCTAACGGCCCAGAAAAAAGAGAGTACGACAAAGGAAGGACTGCCGACAAAAAGCCAGGAGGCCCACTTATCCTATCGGAAGTATCCNCAAGAAGATCTAACGGCCCAGACAAAAGAGAGTACGACAAAGGAAGGACTGCCGACAAAAAGCCAGGAGGCCCACTTATCCTATCGGAAGTATCCGTCCGAGCCAAAGCAAGCAAGGCCAAAGCCGGCCAAGTCAAAAAAGAGACCGAATTTGAGTCGTACGGTCAAAAGCACAAAAAAGATATATTCAAGCCAACCACTAGAAGAAATTTGACCGAAGGCAGCAACTTACTTTCCGGTAGATCAGACCCGAGGAAATATCAAGTTCCTTAATATCATCAACCATTTCACGGGCGCACCCGAGGCTCCTTATTAGAGATCAAGAATTAAAATGTAGCAAAGAGTTTTATAAACATCGCTTAAACTCTCCTCGATGAGAAAAGAGCTAACTTTCGAGTTATGGCGATTCAACTTCCGCTCGATATTGTAACGTCGCTTTGACAACAGGAGCTCCACAAGGAATCGAGGATCTACTGTCAAACTTCATCAGCTGATCGACAAATTCTAGTTAATNGACATCTCTTAAACTCTCCTCGATGAGAAAAGAGCTAACTTTCGAGTTATGGCGATTCAAGTTCAGCTCGATATTGTAACGTCGCTTTGCCAACAGGAGCTCCACAAGGAATCGAGGATCTACTGTCAAACTTCATCAGCTGATCGACAAATTCTAGTTAATCGAATCAGTGCTACCAACCAGAAGTCAATCAAGCTGAGCCAACCGGCAATGCCGACCCAGCCTAGCCGACCATACCGGTCTTATCAAGCTGAAGCCAAACAAGCTCATCTGACCAAGCCAAGAGCAGCCATGCGATAGGCTCATACCTATAAAAAACCAAAAATACTCTGTACAACCCCCTCAAAGCAGAGGCAAAAATATAACATCACTATAAATACTTTATCCAATGTAAATAGGGAAGTTATTTCATATACAAAGAAAACACAACTTTAGCTGAAATGATCAGAAAAGTTCAACACGATTGATACAATTTACTATTCATTATTATTCACTATTCTATCTCTCTCTCTCTACCCCCTTTTCTACCTCTCTCTCTATCCCCTTTTCTTAAGCTCTAATCCTTGGGGTGTGATTCACGAACAAATCAAGATTCAATATTATCAAAATAGATTACACCTTCCACATGAGTGGGTTGCATCTCCTATCTAAGTATCAGCATCTCATGACCAAAAGCAAAATAATATCTCATGCCCAACATAAAATAGNGGTTATTTCATATACAAAGAAAACACAACTTTAGCTGAAAAGATCAAAAAAATTCAACACGATTGATACAATTTACTATTCATTATTATTCACAATTCTATCTCTCTCTCTCTACCCCCTTTTCTACCTCTCTCTCTCTATCCCCTTTTCTTAAGCTCTAATCCTTGGGGTGTGATTCACGAACGAATCAAGATTCAATATTATCAAAATAGATTACACCTTCCACATGAGTGGGGTGCATCTCCTATCTAAGTATCAGCATCTCATGACCAAAAGCAAAATAATATCTCATGCCCAACATAAAATAGCTTAACATCAAACTAATGCATGTGAGAGATCATTCAGAACATAGAAACATCTTAGCAATAAGCACAATTAAATGCAAATACACTCACCCATCTCTGGAAAAGTACCCCACCCATAGTTGTGCTTTATCCCAAGGCATATTTGGGTGACTCCATTCCAACCAAGCCATCTTCTTCCCCGTTGTATCAATACGTGGAAAGGCATAGAAGTCATTGCCCGAAACTATTTCTTTTGGATCTTCAAACCAACATAAATGAAAGAAAATAGTCGGTAAGAATTATTTAAAACCAAGTGAAACATTTGACAGCTGTACATAGAACCATACTAAATAGTTAAAGAAATTCTTATTTAAATCATAATTACTATGGAACGAGATGATTACTGAATATTTAAACATAGGAGGGTTTGAACAAGATTTCACAACTTTGTATGAAAAAACATCATTCTCTGAAGAGATACAGATATAAAAAAGCTGCCAAGGGATCCTTACCTTGAATAGTTTCATCATCAATATTAACAGCAACAATTTTTGTGGTTGGATTTAAACTGCTTTGTCGAAGATCTGAAAAGCCATAATAGAAGAATGGATTGAACTTCTTAAGATAACATGGAGACAACACTCAGAAAGCATATGTAAATAGCCGTATTTGCATATTTACCAACCTTCCATCACCGTAAGATATAGTTTTGAGTTAGGATCATAGATACCATCAGCGAAACGAACTACAGTTCCACCATAGTCAGGCGTAAGTGGCACAGGACTGCCACCTGTTGTTATTTGAAATTAAGGGTTATATGGTCAGTGTGTATAGAACATGAAAAATAAACCGTCAAACAAAAGTAATACTAGAGAACCAGAAATAAAAATCAGGTAAATATTATCTGAAGGAAGAAAGTTTCCAGTTTTGCAAGGAGGGACAGGAAAATGCATCATGCGAATTCTCCCAGAAGGACCCAGCACTGTTATTTACTTCTTTGCATTACGGACCAAATATGATTAATATTTTTATTAAGGGGTCATCCCATTTTTTTTCTGGTGAATTGCTATGAATTTTTCCTGAACTGCAATATCACAAAGTTTAGTCTGACAAATTAATAAGTCCGAAATATGAATGGCAAGGACTGATGACAAGGCAAGTGATCTTCCGTAGATGGATTAAAGCACATTTCTCAAAACCTATTACTTGGACAACAATGGGTGCTAAAGCATGGGTGATCACTGGGTGGTCAAGCAAAGTCAAAATTGGGTCAATTAAAGCATCAGGGGGCCTAACTAGCTTAATGCACGCGTTCATTCATTAGCATATATATAGTCTCTTCCTTCCTCACGCCCTTTTGCCCTAACCCGCACCCGAGCCACNGTTTGCATTACGGACCAAATATGATTAATATTTTTATTAAGGGGTCATCCCGTTTTTTCTTCTGGTGAATTGCTATGATTTTTTCCTGAACTGCAATATCACAAAGTTTAGTCTGACAAATTAATAAGACCGAAATATGAATGGCAAGGACTGATGACAAGGCAAGTGATCTTCCGTAGATGGATTAAAGCACATTTCTCAAAACCTATTACTTGGAGAACAATGGGTGCTAAAGCATGGGTGATCACTAGGTGGTCAAGCAAAGTCAAAATTGGGTCAATTAAAGCATCAGGAGGCCTAACTAGCTTAATGCACACGTTCATTCATTAGCATATATATAGTCTCTTCCTTCCTCACGCCCTTTTGCCCTAACCCGCACCCGAGCCACACTCTGCTCTTCGTTCCCAACCTCACACGATCCTTAATATGAATCGCACACCTTTATAATCCCACGCATCCTAACAACTAAACTCAAAACCCTGCCCAAGCCCATTCTTCCCATTTTATTGTTCAATATTTAATATTATTATTATTGTGTACTGTATAAAAAAAAGGAAGAAAAAAATCTGCATTTGTATTTTTATTTTTATTATTTGTTGTCTCGTTGATTACCACCAATCGTTGTTGCTGATCTCATTCGAAATGGTATAAATGGGTGTGGGAGGTAGATTTTTAAAATATCTAATTGATAGGGCTGAGTACCCGTCCTTGGGAATTACTGTTCGAAAAAATTACAAACACTGGAAATTTTTTAAAAAACTAGATAATTTAAAATACTCATCTTAGGAAACGCAATTGCCCATACTTGAGAATTAAGTACCGTCCAGGAAAAGTAAAGTACTGCTCTGAGAAATATTTGCTTGTGATTGGCGCTTTTTTGCAGAAACATTGAGAATATGTAGTCTTTTAAGGTCATGGCTTAAATACTCTGTTTTTGCTCTTCAGTCGTAGTATCTTACAACACTTACTAACAAGTCTTTTAANAGGAAAAGTAAAGTACTGCTCTGATAAATATTTGCTTGTGATTGGCGCTTTTTTGCAGAAACATTGAGAATATGTAGTCTTTTAATGTCATGGCTTAAATACTCTGTTTTTGCTCTTCAGTCGTAGTATCTTACAACACTTACTAACAAGTCTTTTAAGACAGTTAGGAAGGCTGAGATTCTCCAGGTGCCCCCTAATAGAGGTTGACACTAGGAGACTGTCATATTTTCGAGTGATTTGGAGTTATAAATAAGTTAAAATTATGAAAAATTTGAACTTATAAAATAATATAAAATGTGAATTATCTGAATTTTAAAATAATATAAAATTTGTTCTTTTAAAATTTAGACTCTTATGTTTCAAAAATATATGGGATATGGGCTTTTGAATTTTAGGCTCTTAAGGTTTTCAAAATATTTAAAATTNCATATTTTCGAGTGATTTGGAGTTGTAAATAAGTTAAAATTATGAAAAATTTGAACTTATAAAATAATATAAACTGTGAATTATCTGAATTTTAAAATAATATAAAATTTGTTCTTTTAAAATTTAGACTCCTATGTTTCAAAAATATATGGGATATGGGCTTTTGAATTTTAGGCTCTTAAGGTTTTCAAAATATTTAAAATTTTGTATTTTGAAAATTTAGGCTCTTTAGGCTTAAAAATATTTTAAAATTCGAACTTTAAAATTTGGACTCATAGGTTCTTAAAAATATTTAGAATTTTGGGCTTTCAAATTTAGGATCCTAGGGTTCAAAAATAATTCAAATCTAGGGATTTCAAAAATTGAAAATCTCTGCACTAGATTCGCAATATAATTTGTTAGCCAACAACGGGTGATCCTTTTAAAGCTCCAAATGAAGTTATGCAANTTAGGTTCTTAAAAATATTTAGAATTTTGGGCTTTCAAATTTAGGATCCTAGGGTTCAAAATAATTCAAATCTAGGGATTTCAAAAATTGAAAATCTCTTCACTAGATTCGCAATATAATTTGTTAGCCAACAACGGGTGATCCTTTTAAAGCTCCAAATGAAGTTATGCAAATGCAAAATCATAATAATTTTTATGAATATCTCAAAATTTGAATGATTTCAAGGTGTACAAATTTCACGAATATTTAATAAATTAAAAAACACACTTGGAGAATTGTGAGTGTATTTTAAAACTTGTACGAGTGAATGTTTTGATATTCTCAAGTAATGCAAGTTTCAGGACTTTTACATAAATGAGTCAAACATATAAAGTCATACCAAACTAGCAATCAGATTTCAAGAATATTTTATCTCAACTTTACACAATTTCAGATTTTTGAATATACCCTTTTAAAACAAACTCTCAAATTCATATTTAAAAGTTCATCCAAGTTGTTTAAAGCTGATAAAANAAAAATTTTATCTCAACTTTACACAATTTCAGATTTTTTAATATACCCTTTTAAAACAAACTCTCAAATTCATAAGTTCATCCAAGTTGTTTAAAGCTGATAAAATTCTTGAAATTATACAAACATATAAATTCATACTCGCATGGGCTCTAGCTAAAATATCAAATGCTTTAACAAATAGCTTAATAATGTGGCGCGGTTTAAGACAAAACTTACACTCAAACAGTTCATATTTTTAAAGTCAATCAATCGGGTCATCTTGTCTATATGGCAGAGCTGTAAGTCTCACTTACCTAGTCCGATCCTCCTCCTTTAAAGACTGAAGTTTATGAGTCTAATAAGTCACGGCNCCGCATGGGCTCTAGCTAAAATATCAAATGCTTTAACAAATAGCTTAATAATGTGGCGTGGTTTAAGACAAAACTCACACTCAAACGGTTCATATTTTTAAAGTCAATCAATCGGGTCATCTTGTCTATATGGCAGAGTTGTAAGTCTCACTTACCTAGTCCGATCCTCCTCCTTTAAAGACTGAAGTTTATGAGTCTAATAAGTCACGGCAATCTCCAAATCACAAACATAAAAATTTGCAAATCAAATCATCTGGTTAGATTCTCCTACTTACAAGGACAAGAGTCTACAATACTAACATTCTAAGGATATCAAGACACTCCTAAAAAAGTGGCGTACACGTGTCAAACGCGTATCGAACACTGACACTTCTCCAACAAGCCCTGATACTTCTCCGACAGTTCTTCGAAACTATAAAATATATGTTTGAATTTTTGCCAAGCCTGAACATGTCTGTAACAAACTATAACATCGCATCAAATGTGAGTTTAACACGATTTCGAGAAAATGAGACATGAAAAAGAAAAATTATAAACATACATGTAGTCTTAATTATATCTCTTAGTCGAAATCGTTCCATATCTTGTCATGTTGAAGCTCCCTCTAACATTCTTCAAAATCGAGCATCAAACGTGCATCTAAAATTCATCGAAGCCAAGTCTTTTCAATCATAGAATTTTTTTTTAATTTTAGTATATAAGTTGGATGAATTCTTTTGAAGCATACTATATCTAATTGTAAAAATTAATTTTCATAAGCATAAAATTTTATAATATAAATTAAATTTATGAAGTTAAATATTATTCTTTCATTATTTGTATTGTGATATTTTTAATAAAGAATAAAGGAAAAATATATAATTCATATTAGTAATTAATTAAATATAAAATCATATATATGACGTGGCGTGTCCTATTTTTTTATAAATATTGTGTCTATGTATCGTGTCGTGTCGTGTCTATGTCTGTGCTTCATAGCTAATAAATTTCAAATGGATTTTAAACACAAATATAGTAAAATATCTAAATCCCCAATAATGGCATATTGACTAAAAAATTCTCAACAAGATGGGTTAATTTCAAAAAAACATTCAAATTAATTTTTTTAAATCAAAAACTATAGTTAAAATTAATAGCTTTAAAATTTAAAGCCAACTTCATCTACCATATGCAACAGTTTGTCAACATTGACAAAATTTTGATTGATTTTAGCTCAAACAAGAGCTAATGTCATATCGAGTGTATCATTATACACTCAAGATAATTTTACTCCAATAAGAAAGTGGTCGGAGTCCTCTATCTACGTGATTCAGCTCAAAAGCTTCACAAAGTAGTAGTTACGACCAGAGACCTCTGACGGAATGGTTGCCGCCAAATGACAATTATATTACAGTCAAAACTGTCGCCCGTATATTTTTCAGCAGTTTTTTTACCTTGAGTAGTGAACCGTAAGGGTACATCTGATTGGCACAAAGTCTTCTGTTAATTAACGTAGACTTAAATTTGTCTTCTTGGACAAACATTCATCATAGATCCATAAGATCCCCTTGGATTGTGCAACCCATGGTTGTTGACAATGATCTTTCATTTAGGTTAGGTCTACTACGTCCTCTAACAAAGTAGAGTAGGGACCACGACAACCTAGGACGACGAAATCATAGGAACTTGATCGGGTTCGTCATCATTTCTCTTACCATCTACTTTAAGCAACAAGTGATAAATTGTACAATTTCAAATGTAAGTCTGACGTTAGTATATGTTAAATATTAAACTCTAAATGACTAGCCTTAATTGAAAGCGCTCTCCTGCCATCAGAAGGGGTAATTAACTATAGAGACCTATGCCTATGGGAAATCTAGAACCCCAAATTAAAAAATCCTCGAATAATCAGGACAAAATCCTTACGTGGTTTCCATCTACAAATCAATTTGTCTTCTAAAAAATTGACCCTCAAAGCTATGAACACATAAATAACAAAGAGTCTAGGGCATCAAAATTTTTGGAGCCAATAAATAGGTAATAATATTAAATCATCGATCTTTATTCCTTAAAAATGAGAAGTATGGAATTCAAAATTTACCTCCAATATTTTGCTTGTACAACCGCTGGTCTTTATAGTTAGAGAATATCACCAAATTCTCAAATACAGAAAAAGCTCCCCCACCATACTCTTGGGCCAAAGTTCTTGCTGCAAAGTCTGAAGGGATGATATCAATAGGCTTAACTCCTGAGTTTTCTGATTCCTTTACAAGAACTGCGCGCCTTAAACATTAAATACTCGAGTTAAGCAGACAAAATACTACAAAATATGCGGGGCTTAAGAAAAAATATTATTGAAATATTAAGCATATAAGGCAAGAAATTGCAGGAGTTAACAATAAGATTAAGAGAAACAGCTATATTTTGCAGTATAAATAAATAATAAAGTAACATCAATATACAAAAAGTAGATCATAATCCAAATATAAAGAAAATAAAATGCAACCAACTTCAGCTCCAAAAGGGACAAAACCCACGTTTAAATCAAAGCACCCACAAAAACTTCTAGAAAAAAAAGCTCGAGGTAAAACAGAAAAAAATCTTAAACAACATCTATAGACTAGCTGAACACATGGAATGCGTCCTCTTAGAATCCACAAGGTTAAGGAACATTTATCAAGGCTGTGAAAAAGCTGCACAAAAAAATTATACAGGAAAGCAAATGTTGAGTGAAAGATTAACTAACTCATCTTTCACAGGCACAAATTCCAGAGCTTCTAAAAGGAAAGCTATAATTAACGTATATAGAGTTGGAAATACATACAAAAATTCGGGCAATTACATACAGAACACCCGAAACATTGCTATTTACGAATCAAGCACCCTTTTTCATCCATTTTTCAAATTCTCACTCAAATATCAAAATTCATCATAAAACCCCAACCCATATTTTTCGTTTTTATCAAATTCTCAATGGTTTGACCTTGGCAGGCGTAAATGCATCGGTTCAGTAGTTCAAAAAATCTCCTGTGTGCTTGATATGTAAATATCAATATTTCGGGTGCTCTGTATGTACAAAATTTACGCTCATGCAGAATAATGTTTCTCCAGGCAAAAACTTCCAGGAAGTGCAACAAACTTTAGCTCAAAACTCCTGCTGGGAAATCTTATCATTGTATTGAATAGGGTTAGATTTATTAATAATATCCTCATTTCCACAAATAAAACAAGATTAATCAAATAAGTAAATCCACGGACAACCCAGAATTGCGAAAAAAAACATTTGTAATCAAGCAATACATTCAATAATCACTGGACACCAGAAGACGCGTGACTGATCATAACCCAGGGTTTGTAAACAGAAACTTAATTTTGAGAGAAGATGAAGAAACAAAACGCTGTAAGTAGCAGCATACCCTCCCTCTTCCGGCCGCGTCTCAACCCAAACAAGGCGACCACCGCCAGCAACCCCAATGCCTCCCAGCTTCCTATCTGCACCGGAGACGACATCGGCCGTTATTGGCGATTTCCAGGAGCCATAAGGTGCGATCATCCTCTCGACTTCACCGCTGGTGGTCGATGCTACAGACGCCATCGTCCGCGAAGGCACAAAAACCTTTGCTGAGCGTCCGAATGAGATCCTAAGAAAGCGAAGTGGGCAATAGAGGCGAAGAGAAGCGGCGGTTCGAGTGACGAGCAGAATCGATGGAGCCGCGGCCATCAAATGCAGCTGAGGTTTTGACGAGGATGGTCCATTTGGGCCCACGTTCTAGCCGGCCATGGAATGAACGGAACTATAAGGGTAAAATAAGTGGGCTATCCCGACAAAAGATTTACATCGAACAATTCAAATATAAACAAATGTTATGCGTTTGATTTGCAAAAAAAATCAATGGAAAAAACATTTATATACATACCATCCAATTTTTTTGTACATCTAAAATGCATAAGAGCTGATCCAAAGTATCTAATGATTAAGAAGGATGGAAGTACGATAAATGAGGGCCAGGATGCCCAATTATCCGATCGAACGTAGTCGTCGTCCGAGCAAAGAGAGAAAAAAAAAGAATGATTGAACAATCTAAATCCAAATCAATCGGACTAAAGCAAAACAAATAAGCATCCAAGCTAACCACTAAAGGAAACCTAATTGAATGCATAAACCTACCTTATGATAGTCAGCTCACAATGCGACCCGAGGAAAGAATCTAGGTCATCAATATCATCAATCATCCCATAGGAACCGCAAGGCTCCTCACGGACTAAGAATTAAAAATGCAATAGTCATATAGTCATCTCACAAGCTCTTCTCGTCGAGAAACGAGCTACCTATTAGGTTGTTATAATTCACCATTTGCTTAATAGTTTAATCTCGCATTACCAACATGAGCTCCTCATCCAGAGATCAAGGGTTGATAGACATATTACATTGATGGTTCATTAAAGCTTGACTGATAAAATCATTTCTCGTCAGCTTTTTTTCATTGAAATGGAGCTTTGAATACCCAAAAATTAAATTATTTAAAAAATTAAGCATATCATCAAAAGTAATATACTATCTTGAGAAAAATATCATTTTATGATGGATTTGATTATTTAAATTAAGAAATTTTGGATTTTTACATTGGCCTGCGATTAGAACTAACAAAATTTTTCCCTTATCTAGTCTGACAACTAGATAGGCTTTATATTAATAAAGGATCTTTAAACTTCATATAAGGGCAAGTCTCTATAATTAATTATATCTTAAGCAAACAAAGCCACTTAAAAAAACTCTCAATTAAAGTTATGATTTTTTCTCGAAGAAATTTTCTAAGATCAAGTTTCCACAATTGATTATTAGGAATTCCAAATAGGAAAAGCTCAAAAGTAGAACAACTATTATCCGAACTCAAAGAAAGAAAATGTAGGAGATGTCGAAGATACTGAGAAACTCAGTGACATCTCAACTACCCTATTGTTTGGTTTTAATGATTCTTGAAAGAGATTTACACGTGGTTCTTCCAGGCATTTTATTAAAAAAGTAGAACTTAGATCGCACGATATTTGACAGTGAAAAAACCTAGAGAGTGAAGATTTATGTCGTAACTAGATGAATAACCTCAAAATCTTACAACTAAAATGAAGTTCACTATAGGAAATGAAACTTTGGAACCCTAATATAAAGGAAGAGAAAACACAAAAAAATAAAATGGAATGGCCTTACAATCCGGTATGGAAAGGGCTATTATCTAAAGCGCCAAATTACATTTAAAATCATGCATGGTTGTTCTCAATGATTCAAGATAGAGTAGGTTGGTATTTTATNGAATGAGACATGAAAAATAAAAATTATAAACATACATGTAGTCTTAATTATATCTCTTAGTCGAAACCGTTCCATATCTTGTCATGTTGAAGCTCCCTCTAACATTCTTCAAAATCGAGCATCAAACGTGCATCTAAAATTCATCGAAGCCAAGTCTTTTCAATCATAGAATTTTTTTTTAATTTTAGTATATAAGTTGGATGAATTCTTTTGAAGCATACTATATCTAATTGTAAAAATTAATTTTCATAAGCATAAAATTTTNCTTTTTTAATTTTAGTATATAAGTTGGATTATAAGTTGGATGAATTCTTTTGAAGCATACTATATCCAATTGTAAAAATTAATTTTCATAAGCATAAAATTTTATAATATAAATTAAATTTATGAAGTTAAATATTATTCTTTCATTATTTGTATTGTGATATTTTTAATAAAGAATAAAGGAAAAATATATAATTCATATTAGTAATTAATTAAATATAAAATCATATATATGACGTGGCGTGTCCTATTTTTTTATAAATATTGTGTCTATGTATCGTGTCGTGTCGTGTCTATGTCTGTGCTTCATAGCTAATAAATTTCAAATGGATTTTAAACACANCAGTAATTAATTAAATATAAAATCATATATATGACGTGGCGTGTCCTATTTTTTTATAAATGTTGTGCCTATGTATCGTGTCGTGTCGTGTCTATGTCTGTGCTTCATAGCTAATAAATTTCAAATGGATTTTAAACACAAATATAGTAAAATATCTAAATCCCCAATAATGGCATATTGACTAAAAAATTCTCAACAAGATGGGTTAATTTCAAAAAAACATCCAAATTAATTTTTTTAAATCAAAAACTATAGTTAAAATTAATAGCTTTAAAATTTAAAGCCAACTTCATCTACCATATGCAACAGTTTGTCAACATTGACAAAATTTTGATTGATTTTAGCTCAAACAAGAGCTAATGTCATATCGAGTGTATCATTATACACTCAAGATAATTTTACTCCAATAAGAAAGTGGTCGGAGTCCTCTATCTACGTGATTCAGCTCAAAAGTTTCACAAAGTAGTAGTTACGACCAGAGACCTCTGACGAAATGGTTGCCGCCAAATGACAATTATATTACAGTCAAAACTGTAGCACGTATATTTTTCAGCAGTTTTTTGACCTTGAGTAGTGAACCGTAAGGGTACATCTGATTGGCACAAAGTCTTCTGTTAATTAACGACGACTTAAATTTGTCTTCTTGGACAAACATTCATCATAGATCCATAAGATCCCCTTGGACGGTGCAACCCATGGTTGTTGACAATGATCTTTCATTTAGGTTAGGTCTACTACGTCCTCTAACCAAGTAGAATAGGGACCACGACAACCTAGGACGACGAAATCATAGGAACTTGATCGGGTTCGTCATCATTTCTCTTACCATCTACTTTAAGCAACAAGTGATAAATTGTACAATTTCAAATGTAAGTCTGATGTTAGTATATGTTAAATATTAAACTCTAAATGACTAGCCTTAATTGAAAGCGCTCTCCTGCCATCAGAAGGGGTAATTAACTATAGGAACCTATGCCTATGGGAAATCTAGAACCCCAAATTAAAAAATCCTCGAATAATCAGGACAAAATCCTTACGTGGTTTCCATCTACAAATCAATTTGTCTTCTAAAAAATTGACCCTCAAAGCTATGAACACATAAATAACAAAGAGTCTAGGGCATCAAAATTTTTGGAGCCAATAAATAGGTAATAATATTAAATCATCGATCTTTATTCCTTAAAAATGAGAAGTATGGAATTCAAAATTTACCTCCAATATTTTGCTTGTACAACCGCTGGTCTTTATAGTTAGAGAATATCACCAAATTCTCAAATACAGAAAAAGCTCCCCCACCATACTCTTGGGCCAAAGTTCTTGCTGCAAAGTCTGAAGGGATGATATCAATAGGCTTAACTCCTGAGTTTTCTGATTCCTTTACAAGAACTGCGCGCCTTAAACATTAAATACTCGAGTTAAGCAGACAAAATACTACAAAATATGCGGGGCTTAAGAAAAAATATTATTGAAATATTAAGCATATAAGGCAAGAAATTGCAGGAGTTAACAATAAGATTAAGAGAAACAGCTATATTTTGCAGTATAAATAAATAATAAAGTAACATCAATATACAAAAAGTAGATCATAATCCAAATATAAAGAAAATAAAATGCAACCAACTTCAGCTCCAAAAGGGACAAAACCCACGTTTAAATCAAAGCACCCACAAAAACTTCTAGAAAAAAAAGCTCGAGGTAAAACAGAAAAAAATCTTAAACAACATCTATAGACTAGCTGAACACATGGAATGCGTCCTCTTAGAATCCACAAGGTTAAGGAACATTTATCAAGGCTGTGAAAAAGCTGCACAAAAAAATTATACAGGAAAGCAAATGTTGAGTGAAAGATTAACTAACTCATCTTTCACAGGCACAAATTCCAGAGCTTCTAAAAGGAAAGCTATAATTAACGTATATAGAGTTGGAAATACATACAAAAATTCGGGCAATTACATACAGAACACCCGAAACATTGCTATTTACGAATCAAGCACCCTTTTTCATCCATTTTTCAAATTCTCACTCAAATATCAAAATTCATCATAAAACCCCAACCCATATTTTTCGTTTTTATCAAATTCTCAATGGTTTGACCTTGGCAGGCGTAAATGCATCGGTTCAGTAGTTCAAAAAATCTCCTGTGTGCTTGATATGTAAATATCAATATTTCGGGTGCTCTGTATGTACAAAATTTACGCTCATGCAGAATAATGTTTCTCCAGGCAAAAACTTCCAGGAAGTGCAACAAACTTTAGCTCAAAACTCCTGCTGGGAAATCTTATCANATGCATACCCTCCCTCTTCCGGCCGCGTCTCAACCCAAACAAGGCGGCCACCGCCAGCAACCCCAATGCCTCCCAGCTTCCTATCTGCACCGGAGACGACATCGGCCGTTATTGGCGATNGCATACCCTCCCTCTTCCGGCCGCGTCTCAACCCAAACAAGGCGACCACCGCCAGCAACCCCAATGCCTCCCAGCTTCCTATCTGCACCGGAGACGACATCGGCCGTTATTGGCGATTTCCAGGAGCCATAAGGTGCGATCATCCTCTCGACTTCACCGCTGGTGGTCGATGCTACAGACGCCATCGTCCGCGAAGGCACAAAAACCTTTGCTGAGCGTCCTAATGAGATCCTAAGAAAGCGAAGTGGGCAATAGAGGCGAAGAGAAGCGGCGGTTCGAGTGACGAGCAGAATCGATGGAGCCGCGGCCATCAAGTGCAGCTGAGGTTTTGACGAGGATGGTCCATTTGGGCCCACGTTCTAGCCGGCCATGGAATGAACGGAACTATAAGGGTAAAATAAGTGGGCTATCCCGACAAAAGATTTACATCGAACAATTCAAATATAAACAAATGTTATGCGTTTGATCTGCAAAAAAAATCAATGGAAAAAACATTTATATACATACCATCCAATTTTTTTGTACATTTAAAATGCATAAGAGCTGATCCAAAGTATCTAATGATTAAGAAGGATGGAAGTACGATAAATGAGGGCCAGGAGGCCCAATTATCCGATCGAACGTAGTCGTCGTCCAAGCAAAGAGAGAAAAAAAGAGAACGATAGAACAATCTAAATCCAAATCAATCGGACTAAAGCAAAACAAATAAGCATCCAAGCTAACCACTAAAGGAAAGNTTGCAAAAAAAATCAATGGAAAAAACATTTATATACATACCATCCAATTTTTTTGTACATCTAAAATGCATAAGAGCTGATCCAAAGTATCTAATGATTAAGAAGGATGGAAGTACGATAAATGAGGGCCAGGATGCCCAATTATCCGATCGAACGTAGTCGTCGTCCGAGCAAAGAGAGAAAAAAAAAGAATGATTGAACAATCTAAATCCAAATCAATCGGACTAAAGCAAAACAAATAAGCATCCAAGCTAACCACTAAAGGAAACCTAATTGAATGCATAAACCTACCTTATGATAGTCAGCTCACAATGCGACCCGAGGAAAAAATCTAGTTCATCAATATCATCAATCATCCCATAGGAACCGCAAGGCTCCTCACGGACTAAGAATTGAAAATGCAATAGTCATGTAGTCATCTCACAAGCACTTCTCGTCGAGAAACGAGCTACCTATTAGGTTGTTATAATTCACCATTTGCTTAATAGTTTAATCTCGCATTACCAACATGAGCTCCTCATCCAGAGATCAAGGGTTGATAGACATATTAAATTGATGGGTCATTAAAGCTTGACTGATAAAATCATTCCTCTTCAGCTTTTTTTCATTAAAATGGAGATTTGAATACCCAAAAATTAAATTATTTAAAAAATTAAGCATATCAACAAAAGTAATATACCATCTTGAGAAAATTATCATTTTATGATGAATTTGATTACTTAAATTAAGAAATTTTGGATTTTTACATTGGCCTGTGATTAGAACTAACAAAATTTTTCGCTTATATAGTCTGACAATTAGATAGGGTTTATATTAATAAAGGATCTTTAAACTTCATATAAGTGCAAGTCTCTATAATTAATTACATCTTAAGCAAACAAAGCCACTTAAAAAAACTCTCAATTAAGGTTGTGATTTTTTCTCGAAGAAATTTTCTAAGATCAAGTTTCCACAATTGATTATTAGGAATTCCAAACAGGAAAAGCTCAAAAGTAGAACAACTAGTATCCGAACTCTAAGAAAAAAAATGTAGGAGATGTTGAAGATACTGAGAAACTCAGTGACATCTCAACTACCCTATTATTTGGTTTTAATGATTTTTGAAAGAGATTTACACGATGGTTCTTCCAGGCATTTTATTAAAAAAGTAGGACTTAGATCGCACAATATTTGACCACGAAAAAACCTAGAGAGTGAAGATTTATTTCGTAACTAGATGAATAACCTCAAAATCTTACAACTAAAATGAAGTTCACTATAAGAAATGAAACTTTGGAACCCTAATATAAAGGAAGAGAAAACACAAAAAAAATGGAATGGCCTTACAATCCTGTATGGAAAGGGCTACTATCTATAGCGCCAAATTACATTTAAAATCATGCATGGTTGTTCTCAATGATTCAAGATAGAGTAGGTTGGTATTTTATTAGGAGTGGTATGTCATGTATCTTGGTCTTATGACTTGGTCATAAATCAAGCTGACTAAGTATGTTTGGTATGAAAAATGTTCTAAGACTAATGTGAATATATTTTTGCAATTTAAAATTTAAATATTTTAAAAGCACGCCACACTTAAATATTTTATTCTTTTTTGTTGACTTTTATTGTCTAGTGAATTGAAGTAGGTCGTGTGATAGGTTATACATGTCCTTGATGTTGAATGTTTAAAAGATCAATTCATTAGGTCAAATGAGATGCAAAGAGCAGAACTCACTTCTATGAGATGAATGGTTTTCACAGAAGCATTATATTGTACAATGAATGAGTGTCTGAAGTACAAGCAATATAACTAAGATGATTATGCATATGCATATGATCATGTTCTCATTCATATTCTTAAACCGAAAGGTGGTTTCTACTAAGTAGAATTTATTTATTAAATCAAGGTGGTTTTATATGCATGTTGTTTGCTAAGGTTGTGAATGCAATAATTTATGCAGTTTTGTTTTAGTTATGACTTTCATTTATTTTTTAAAAGTTAAAGTTTAAATTATTATTTGGATTGGGTAGAAGATTTAGTCCTTATGTGAGTAATTCAATGATCCAAGCAAAAGGCACAACAAAGCACTAAACTAAAATGGAGGCATACCTATTGAACAAGCACAATGAACAAGAACAATCAATGTGTGTCATTCCTAGTCTGATGTTAGACTCATAGGTTGACATCATCTAAACCACCATTGTAGGTTTAGTTGAGGTCCATCATTTGCTTCATGTTTCGTTTTCTTTTGGATGGTTCAGATGATTAATATTCAATTGACCAAAACAGCTCCTGACTCCATAAAGAAAATAATGACATGAAAGGAAAGAGAAATATATAGCTTTATGTCCTAAATTTTGTAAAATTCAAAGAAGTGAGACTTACACTTGCCAAGAAAGAGGAAATAATGTCTACAGAATGAAGAGAAAAGAGAGGTCCAGCTACAAAACTAAAACCACCTCACAAAGAACTTACACCTCATATAGATTGAGGAGCCTCTATCACTCAAGGTAATTTAGACAACCACCTAGATAAAGAGACTATGCTTAACTAGATGGCTTAAAGTAGTACGAGAGCTTCTCTTTGGGACATGCAAATTGCTGCAATTATTTAATATAGTCCTAGTGTGGAGGCCCTATGTACGATTTGGGTGATAGTCATACGTGCAAACCCATTTTAAAATCAACCTAAAAGCCATACAGAAAAATAAATACATGTTTTAAAAGTGATGATATTTTAATCTTAAATTTATATCAATCTTAATCTTTAAAGGTTTTTGTAGAAAAATTTTTTCTTTAACCCAAAAGATCCTAAACATTAAATTCAATGAGCTTCCAGATAAACCATAAGCTAAGAAATTGAGAATGACAACACTCAACATGAAAATAAACACACCCAATGAATAAATAATAAAAAGGTCGGGTGTGGCTGGGTTGGCAACAAATCATAGAAACATTAAAAAATGGCAGTCAAACTCCACATATACATGTCTGGTCCTTATGTTATGCATCAATATCAACTCAGAATTAAAACATGGGACATAGGCCATAGCTCCTGATCCTCGTCATGTAGTTCTATGTATCAAGCGCTTTGAAACTCATGCTCGTATCTTAGTTCTGATATAGACATAATTCTAAGGAATGTAAATAAAAATATTGTTGGCATCATTTTTTTTTATGTCATGTGTGTCCGGGACGTCGATATTACTTATGGAGGGCGTCCATGTCGTTAACGCTTCGAATACAGGCTAAAAATACACAAATTATCATTTTGGACCGTTTGCTGAAAAAGTGATTTGAACGACCTCGAACGACGAAACGGACAGTGCGGTCGCTTCCGGAATGTCGAATTTACCTTAGAGAGAGATTCATTTCATTATGATGACGTGTTCGGCAAAAAGATGCAGAGAGATAATAATAATAATAATAATATTATTATTATTATTATTATAAAAAAAATAAGAAAAGTTTTTCCCTTAAAAAAGAGAAGCTGTGTAACTCTCCTCCCTCTCTCCTCTCTCCTCCCTCTCTCCTCTATTCTCTCTCTCCCAAAACAAAATAAAAAAAAACNGTCGATGATCCAAGCAAAAGGCACAACAAAGCACTAAACTAAAATGGGGGCATACCTATTGAACAAGCACATGAACAAGAACAATCAATGTCTGTCATTCCTAGATTGATGTCAGACTCATAGGTTGACATCATCTAAACCACCATTATAGGTTTAGTTGAGGTCCATCATTTGCTTCATGTTTCGTTTTCTTTTGGATGGTTCAGATGATTAATATTCAATTGAACAAAACAACTCCTGACTCTATAAAGAAAAGAATGACACGAAATGAAAGAGAAATCTATAGCTTTATGTCTTAAATTATGTAAAATTCAAAGAAGTGAGACTTACACTTGCCAAGAAAGAGGAAATGATGTCTACAGAATGAAGAGAAAAGAGAGGTCCAACTACAAAACTAAAACCACCTCACAAAGAACTTACACCTCATATGGATTGAGGAGCCTCTATCACCCAAGGTAATTTAGACAACCACCTAGATAAAGAGACTATGCTTAACTAGATGGGTTAAAGTAGTACGAGAGCTTCTCTTCGGAACATGCAAATTGCTGCAATTATTTAATCTAGTCCTAGTGTGGAGGCCCTATTAAGTACGATTTGGGTGATAGTAATACGTGCAAACCCATTTTAAAATCAACCTAAAACCCATACAAAAAAATAAATACATGTTTTAAAAGTGATGATATTTTAATCTTAAATTTATATTAATCTTAATCTTTAAGGGTTTTTGTAGAAAAAATTTTGCTTTAACCCAAAAGGTCCTAAACATTAAATTCAATGAGCTTCCAGACAAACCACAAGCTAAGAAACTGAGAATGACAACACTCAACATGAAAATAAACAAACCCAATGAATAAATAATAAAAAGGTCAGGTGTGGTTGGGTTGGCAACAAATCATAGAAACATTAAAAAAAGGGCGGTCAAACTCCACATATACATGTCTGGTCCTTATGTTATGCATCAATATCAACTCAGAATTAAAACATGGGACATAAGCCACAGCTCCTGATCCTTGTCATGTAGCTTTATGTATCAAGCGCTTTGAAACTCATGCTCGTATCTTAGTTCTGATATAGACATAATTGTAAGGACTATAAATAAAAATATATAATAAACTTCAAAGACTTAGCCTACAATGAAATAAGGTTAGCATAAAATTATCTACATTTAACGTAGTGAATCATTCCCAACAAGAGGAGAGCTAGATAGCACTAGTAGAAAATATATTAGTTACAACTCTTCCCTATTAGATATGGCTTCCTGCAAGAAGATTGCTCTAATATGCTAGTGCACATATCTTAAACCCAGTAAATTATCTATAGTGAAAATCAAAGAATAATAGCCAAGATATATGAAAAATATAACAACACCCTACCCTATTCTAGCAAGCATCAAAATTAAGGTGTCATGACACAATAACCTAAGTGTGTGCAGAAAATATTGCTAAGGTAGGCGTATTTATGGCCGTTTTTTGTGTATGCATTGTAAATATCTTTCAATATTACAACACACCCACGACATCAAAGTTAGTAAATATGCAGATCAATTAATATAAAAATCACTTCAGTATAAAATGTTTTATATTTTTAAATCTTTATGCTACCAAATCTAATAATTATGCAAGTTTACATTGTCGGTGGGGAATGTGTCATTTACATCTTGGAAGTAATTTAAATTTAATTATATATATATATAATATATATATATATATAATATTTTTTAAAAAATAATGTTTCAATTTTGAAAAATTAATATTTAATTTTTGAGAATACGAGACCGAACCGATCTCATATGGACAATAGTTTAAACAAACAAACAAAACACTACAAGTGACATACCTACCCTGAGGAATAAACATATCACTTAACAGTGAGACTCGATTAAATAAACTAAAGAGTTTATAACATCTGTTTGGTCTGCGAACCATTTTTATACAAGCCGACAAGTTCTTCTATCTAATATAGAAGATTAGGTAGAGTTTATGTTAAATTGGGTTTTTAAAGTTTTCTATAAGGGCAAGCCCTATAGTAAATTGCATCTTAAATGACAGAAGTCACATAAGAAAACTCTCAATTCAAATAATAAAATCATGCCTTTAAGAATTTCAAAAGGTTAGGATTCTCAAGGTCGGACAAAAGAGTGTCAAATAGGAGATGATCAAATTTGGAATAGTTCATTTTGGAATCCAAAGGAAGAAAAACTTGGGGATGCCACAAATATCGTGGAAAAACCACAATGACTTCCTAAGTTATCCTATAGTTTGGCTTCAATTTCAGTGAGATGATATTATTTAATGTTTTATCTAACTAATTTTTATTATTTAGAACTTACATTTGCATGATGGAAGATAGGAGGGTTTATGTCACAATAAGTGCCAACCTTAGAACCTAAGTCGAGTTAGGGTTTAAATCACACAACACAATTATGCAAATGCCTAAAGATAAAGTTGAGGATTTATGTCGTAGTAAGTGAACTACCTTGAAGTCTTATGGCTTGTTGTTTAATTATAAGGAAGAGATTGTTGTTGTAGATCTGTTTGCTCTCGCGAAGTTGTTCTTCTGCACATCCTCGTCGTGCTACCCATGGCTTTGGGTCCAAGTTCCTCATCGATGTAGTAATCCTAAAGTCTAAGGTTTAAGGGTTTAAATGATAAGTTTCAGTTCAATCATAGGGGAGGGGGTTAAAATTGATTAGAGTGACACCAGTTATGATACCACGATTCCCTCGTTTTAGTACCACAATTTTCTTTTGAATTTACTTTGCTTAAATGAGTTGTTAAGCTCATTTAAACCGAGGAGATCTCGTTAGTAACCGTGGGTTACCTCATCCGAGGGATTCCCATAAATTCAAAAGTACTTGTTATGAAATTGTTTTTTTTTGTTTTGAAAATATTGTTTAATTTTGAAAAGGGTTGATTGATTTTGGAATTATTATTTTTGTTTTGGTTTTAAAAATGTTGCTTAATTTTAAAAAGGGTTGATTTTTTTGGTTTTAATGTCGCATGCAGATTTGTTTCAAGTATTACAGAGTAAAGTAAACAAGTGGAAATAGGAGAGTATGTTGTAAGGTAACAAAAATTGCAGTACAAAAAAAATAAATGCGTACATGTCCTCTTGAGAGCAAGATAACGTTATTAAGAATTTCATACTTACAATTAAAGCTCGGCTTGTAGTGTTTCCAAAATGTTCATTATTAATTATGTTTTTCTCTTAAATCTCATTAAGCAAATTCAAATTAAACTTAGTTCACTACTAAGCTCTTAAGACTTATGTGTGGATGAGTTCAGGACTTTTAGGGATGTTAAATTATAGGGCGTTTTTAATCCATATCAATGATTATATTACTCAAACATTAACTAGGGGTTTTAAATTAGTGATTTCTCATTTTCCAAAATCTAACCCCTTACCTTAGAATCATTTAATTGAATTAACCTCCGAATTATAATAAATGGGGAAATTATAATTATATCTTTATTGTAGGAAAGTGAAGAATTAGTTTCTAACATTTAATCCCTTGTGTTTAAATCATTCAAAAGAGTTAATTATGATCAAAATTTCTCATTTACCCTTTAATCAATCCTAAAATTTAATGAAGACATAAAAATTCAAAATTACCATTTTGCCCTTAGAGTTCCCCACTTCATAATTTATTAAATAGAACTCAAATGACTTTGAAATTTTTATAGTACCCCACTCATGGGTCAAATAAAATTTCAGAAGAGAAAATATAATTTTGTTATTTTTATCTAAGTTTTAATAACTAATTTATTCAAAAAAATAAGAATTTTCAAAGTTAATTCATTTAATCAATCAAAACAAACTATCTGTCATTAAGAAAATTATTGAAGGTTAACCTAAGTTAGAGGAACACTAGGACCAATTTTTATGATTTTTGAGTAATATTTTAATGATTTTGAGTATTAATTAATATAAAATATTATTTAAGTTGAAAATTAACTTTTACATTTTTATTAAATCTCTCTGATTCTAGGAAACCCAAAGAAACAAATTTAATTTTTTATTGTGATTTATATTTTATTTATTGTAATTATTTTTGTGCAAAATTATGAAAAATTCATTTTCAAGCATTTAAAAATTATAACTTTATTCAAAAAATAAGGAAAAATATTTTAATTACTCCCAAGTGATCAGGGAATCAATTGTAACATTTTGAGGCACTTTTAAAATTTAGCGATTTTTATCATTTTTTAATTATTTTTAAGTATTTAAAATTTAAAATATAGCTTAAAAATCAAATATTTATTTTAAATTCAATTTTATTTTTCTTAGATGCCTCTTATCACAAAAAAAACTCAGAAAACTATTTTTTATAATTTTTTGACCTTTAATTTAATTTATATAATTATTTTATTACAAAAATCAAATTTAGCTTAGAAAATCAAGTTTAGTGGGTAAATTATACCAAAATGACTTCAAATTTTTACAGAGTTAATATGACTATTTCTTTTAGAGTGTGATGATTTTTGTGATTTTTTAAATTTTTTTTACTTTTCATATTTTTCTTTCATATTTAGAATTTAATTACATAAAATAATATGTCTACTTATTTAAATTCAATTTATATTTTTCCTAGGATCCTCTGGTCACATTGAACTTACCAAAATAAGTTTTATATTTTTCTAATTTCTATTTTAATATCAACAATTGTTTATATATCTCCAAAGTTTTCATTAAACTTTGTTCTTCTTCTAAAGTTAAATTTGAGGAAATTATAAATGATAATGTTGAGGAATCACCTAAAAAGAAATACTTTAAATGTTTAGGGAGTAACTTCAATTCAAGATCAAGAGGTTTTTCAATCGATGGACAAAAAGATTTATTTTTTCCTATCGTGTCCAAAACTTCAAAACTTTCTCTAACATAATTTGAATCTTCCTTATGAAAATCATCAGATTGCTCTAATTCCTCTTCTTGCTCATGTTCCAACTTTTTCATTTCAGATTTCTCTTTATAAGTTGTTTTGAAATAACATTCACTCAAACATCTTATTACATCATTTTTGGAACATTCATCATATTTAACTTTTCCCAGATGCTTCATTGATTTTAAAATATTAAAAGTAACTATTTGATCATTGATACACATAGAATTCCCCTTTCTGTACATCTATCATTGCTCTTCATGTAGCTAGAAAATGTCTCCCCAAAATGATGGGTATCTCTTTATCTTCCTCCATATCTAACATAATGAAATCAAAAGGAAAGTTAAATTGATCCACTTTCACTAAAACATTTTCTATAACTCCCTTATGATATGTTATTGAATAATCTGCTAACTGCAAAGTTATAGCAGTAGGGGTTATTTCTCATAATCTCAGTCTTTTAAAAATTGATAATGACATAAGGTTAATGCTTACACCTAAATCACATAAAGCTTTCCCCTAATATCTGTGCTTTATAACACATGGAATTGTGAAGCTACGAGGATCTTTGAGCTTTTCAAGAAGCTTTTTCTGAATTATAGCACTGCACTCCTCACTAAGTTCAAGAGTCTCGTTATTTTTTAACTTCCTTTTTCTGTTAAGAGTATCCTTCATAAAGTTCACATAACTTGGCATTTGTTCTCAGGCTTTTACAAATGGAATATTAATCTTAAGCTTTTTAAAGAATTCTAGAAATTTTGAAAATTGTTTATCCAACTTTTGCTGATGAAGTCTCTAAAGAAATAGAGGTGGTGGTTATTCTAAGCCAATATTTAGTGGAGAATTAGGTCTCGAAAAACCTTTCATAGCACCCTCTTTAGGCTCTTCAATTTCTTCTCTCTCTACTTCAATCTCTTTTTGAACTCTACCTTCCAGCCCTCTTCCATTTCTAAGTCAAATGGCTTTTACTTTCTCTTTATTTTGGTCTTTTGAATTTACTTCTACATTACTAGGAAGTGCTCTTTGGGATCTATTACTTAATAAATTGGCTAATTGTCCCAGTTGATTCTCAATATTTCTAATTACAGCTCCTTGACTTTGTAATTGATTTCTCATTTGTAACACCACTGCTTCTATAGAAAAACCTGAAGGATAAGTAAATATATAATTTTTAGTACCTTGGTTGTTCCAGTTTCTCAACGGGTTTACTTGGTTGTTCCCCTATTGTTGATTATTACCTCTCAAATTATTATTATTCCAGTTAAACTTATGATGGCTTTTCCAACCTCGGTTATAATAGTTTGAATATGGGTTATTTGGCTTATTATTTATGACATTCAAAGTTTCTAATGATGTTTGAGAATCTACCATTTGGCCTAATATTTGTTATTTATGGCATTCAAAGTTTCTAATGATTCTTGAGAATCTACCATTTGGCCTAATGAATTTTCTTAATCATTAAAATTGGTCTAACTTCCTTGAAATTGTAGCAACTTGATTTGCTAACATTGCAAAAGCATCATATTCATGACTATTGGTTACTTTCTTAGGATTTACCCTCTGAGAAGATCGTTGAAAATTTTTAGTAGCCATCTCTTCAATTAAAGCATATGCATCATGAAATGGTTTTGACATCAATGAACCACCAACAGTGACATCGATAATAGATCTAAGAGATCCAACTAATCTATTGTAAAAGGTTTGCATTATTAACCAATCTAGTACAACATGGTGTGGACCATTTATCAATAGCTCTTTAAATTGTTCTCGTGCTTCATAAATAGATTCCCCTTCAAACTGAAAAAAAAATGTAATATCATTTCTTAGCTTCGCAGTTTTTTATGGTAGAAAATATTTAGCAAGGAATTTCTATGCTAAATCACCCCAAGTTCTGATAAATTCAGGTGAAAATGAATTTAATAATATCTTAGTCTTATCCCTCAATGAAAATGGAAAATATCCAAGTTTAATAACATTATCTGAAACACCATCATATTTAAATTTAGCATACAATTCTAGAAAATTGACAAGATGTAAATTTGAATCTTTAGTTGGTGCTCCCCCAAACTAATTATTTGATACCATTTGAATAATAACAGATTTAAATTCAAATGAATTTGCCACTATAGTAGGTTTTTGAACATTACAATGAAGTTCATCTAATGTAGGGTTTGCATAATCTCTTAAAGGTCTAAATTTTTTATTAATTTTAACATTTTGATTATTTTTGGTTCTCCATTTCATGACATTTTTTATCCTTTTCTGTATTTTTTTTATTTTTCTAATAGCTCTTTCTAATTTAAAATTGTAGGACACTAGTCCTTTAGAACATGAACTACGCGTACATTAATACAAAATAAAATAAAATAAAATCACACAAACAAGAACTTATATAAAAACAGCACTACGACATTCTTATAATAAATCTAAAAGGTTAAATAAGACTTTCTAAAAATAGAAATTGGCTTTCTTAAAGATTCCTTCAAAATTTTACTAAAATGTTGTTTTAATCCCCAGCAACGACACCAAAAACTTGATCCCAACATTTACGAAAGTACTATGATGTATGTGTGGTTATACTCTCAATTTTCCTTTTACAATGATGCCAAAAACTTGACTCCTAAGCAAATAAGAATGAAACTATTATATTTAAATATTGTGTTACTACGCGAGTATACGTATCGTTATCAAGTAATATATGAATTTTTTATTAAGCCCTGAGTATCGAACCCACAGAGAGTACTATAAATTTTTAAGAAGAAATTAGATAACAAATTCTATTTTGAAAAATATTCTTACTCAAACTATAGATGTTATAATATGAATGAAAGTTTAATTCTTTCTGGTGATGTTTTGATAATTGAAAATAAAGTAAACAGGTAACTAAATTTAACTAGATTTTTATAAGGTGAAAGAAATATAAATAAAATATCTTTTCCTTATCATGAATCAATAATAATTATAGGAATTTTGTTTTGAAAGTATTTAAATTGTGTTGTGTCAAATAGAAGCAATATTATTCTTTACCCTTACTAGAGATGCTGTAAAGAAAATTGGCTAATTTAAATTTTGAATAGTCCTAAAGACGGGCTAGGTAGGGAAGATACTAGCTTTCACTCTAGAGTTCCCTCTTCTCCCTCCACCTAGGAGCTAACATCTCAAATCAAGACCTAAAACAATAAACTAAATTTTGGGCTTTCGCTTATCATACTATACTCCTTTAAATCTACACCCTCCAAAGTTTATTTCCCTATTTATTTGCACTCTACCATATGAATTTCATTCTTATCCATACAATCTTATGTGATTCTTACCATTAGTTGACTGAGACAATACCATCTCGGATCTTACATGTTCTCACAACAAATATTAACATCTTAATTGGCCAAATTAAGAATTAAATGAAGCACAAGGATTAAATCATCACAACTTATTCTGACATTAAATTTCAATACTTCACACAACTTCCATCCAACACTTAATTACTTATCATTTTAAGGAAAAAAGATAAAGAAAACTACTCAGAATTCCTAGAGAAAACACAACAGCACTTAAGTTTAAAAGTAAAAAATCATGTAAACACACGAGAATTCTAAATTAAAACCAAATGTAGTCACAAAGATAAAAAGTTATCTCAAATTCCTCTCCACCAAACTTTCTACTAACATAACTACAACTCCTCCCTTTCTTCTCTCAAAAGTATCCTAATTATTCTATGATGAGAGGGGCGGCAAAAAGAAGTCTCAAGGAGAGGGGGTGATGGGGGTAATTTAATCCAAGTCTTCTTTTTTTATATTTTTTCAAATGGTGTTTTGGTGTCTCTTCAAAAATGTGTCAACATTCAATGAATCTATCAAGAGTTGCCTTCTTTCAATAGTCATTTGAATGTATTTTTGTGCTCATTAACTATAATTCACATTTTTACCGAGAGTTGCTTCAAACACCCCTTCAAATTTTTTCCAAATTCATTGAATTTTCAAATAACTACCTCTAGCGTGTAAGCAAGAGGTATTCGATGCTTAGACAAAGCCTTCTCTATCCTCCAAGCACTTAGGTGCCACAGTTAATTTATACACCTTAATTTTTGCTGCAAATTTGATCTTTTCTTACTCCTTTCACCATATTTCACCCATTTAAGTGAACATGAAAGAAAAACACACAAATACCTTCCATTAAAGTGCAATATCCTTAAAAATAGGTATAAAATATGTACATAAATGCTATATATTTTGGGTGTATCAATAACCCAACAAAAATATTAAGAAAAGTGCATGTTTTTTCTTACACATAATATTTCTATCAAGAACTTTGTTGAATGATTTCCTTAGCAAATATAAGTAATCATCACAAACAACTCATGTATCATTGCAATACCAAAAGTCACATCACATTTATTTCTTAATAACTGAGTTACATTGTACAAACCAAATATTTGGACATGCAATTTTTTCATACATCAAGTATGTACAATACATCAAGTACATATTATCTTTCTAAGTATCTCTTGTTGATAGGGGCAATAGATGAGATCCATCAGTTTTAATCAACATGTGAGCTCATTGATCCACCTTAAAATTACATATTTTATATGCACATTTTATACCCCATTTTTAAAGGATATTATGCTTTAATGAAAGATATCTTAAGGATTTTTTGGTTACAGATGCAAGAAAAACTAACTTTAGAGAAAAAAAGAGTAAACATACTTAAAAGGAGTAACATGGGCCAAACCAAAGAAATTTGTCAAAATTAGTCGAACGGGTTCGTAGGCTTCAGATGAAGATCATGGTTGTTGTCTATGAGCCAGAGTCGGTTACAAGAAGATCCATTGAATGAGATCAAATTTTGAAGGGACGTCTGAAGCAGTCCTTGGTGATTTTCAAAGCTCTTTAAATAGGGATTAATTCTAAACAAAAAGCGAGTTCTAGACTCATTTTGAGAAGGGGAGTATATAAATTGGGCAGCCACCTTAGTAAGATTTTGCGAGTCTTTGTGATTTTTGGAGTTTAGTAAATCTTGTAAGAGTCTATTGGAGTCAGAGAAGTCAGAGAACTTTAAGGGAATGTTTGGGGAAACATTTCAGATAAGTATTTATATCTTTTTCTTTAAGTAAAGTACTTTAGATTTGAGTTTTATAAATATGTTTTATTTTATTATCCTTATGTATTATGAGTAGTTTTCTTCTTTCTCTCTACAATATGAAGTAATCAAGTGGTGGTTTTGATTTGTTTAGAACTTCTTTTATTCCAAAATTTGTGATGGAATTTTCACCAATCCTTCATTTACTTTACAAATTGACCACATGTATTGTTAAAATTTATTGATAAACTTAAATACCCGAGAGGGCTAAGATTTCTCTAACTAGTGGGTATCATATTTCACTTTGGAAAGAGCCATGGCGATCATTCAAGGGGGAGTGTAAATAGATGGGGAGATAATATTTGATGGGTGTAGATTGATTGTTTCTAGAGTGACAGACTAGACTCTTTTATCATTTTTTCCTAGAGTTTGGAACTATGGGTCACTAGTAGGTCCTATAGAGATGACACAGTTGGTAATCTAGAAGTGAAATACTAGATTTTACCTAACACTGCTATACAGGCCGACACTAACTTTAGATTAGCCAATGCTTTTATGCTCAGAAGAGCTAAAGAATAGGTATTCTACAATTTTTCACAGAATAATAGTTAAACTTTTAAATATTTGAAATCCTACAGTGATTATGAATTCTTTGCAAGGAGAAAATTTTCTTTTTATATATATCTTAAATTTTCTAAAAATTTACATTTACTTTTAACTTGCATTTGTAAAAATAAGTAAACTTTATTTCATCACTTGAATTACTTTAGTTATATTCTACAGTCTTAAGTAAAGGTTTTTCATAGTTAAATTCTTGAATTTACCTATTTCATTTAATTTTCCCTGTAGGATCGATACTTGGGGTTTTTAAAGAAAACTCTATATTACTTGAAACGATACATATACTTGTATAGTACCACTAGTGATAAAACTATTAATCTAAATTTTATAATTTTATATTTGTTCTCACTAGCCGCTAAATATAAATGGGTCAAGATTTTGGCCATATTCTGAAACATAAATATCTACGTAATTATGAGTTGGGTCAAATTTTTGGTATCTTTGTTGATCCCGTCTTTCTTTATAGATGTAAAATGCGATGTATGTGATTATATACTTAATTTCCTCAATAGTGATAACTAATTTGCAACAATGCCAAAAACTTGATCCCAAGCAAAACTTAGGTGAGCTTTTCACTATGAAGAAAATAAAATTATAATATTTAAATATGAAATACCATGTAAGTATATGTATCATTATCAAGTAATATAGGACTCTTTGATTAAGCCCTAAATATCGAACCCACAGAGAAACTGGCAATATGCACTTTAAAAATCTAGAAAGTTTTGATAACAAAAATCTACTTAGTAAAATATTCTTACTTAAACTTAAGGTGTTATAATATGAATGAAAATTTGATTCCTTTTGTAATTTTTGATTTGTGAAAATATAGTAAACAACTAATTAACTCAACTAAATATTTGTAAGATGAGGTTTATATAAGTAAAATATATTTTTTCTTAGCATGAATAAGTAATAAATATAGAAATTCTGTTGTGGAAGTATGTTAAATGTGTTGTGTCAAATAGGAGCAATAATATTCTTTACCCTTACTAGAGATGTTATAAAGAACATTGGTTAATCTATAGTTTGAATAGTCTTGAAGAACGGTTAGTTAGGAAAGATACTAGCTCTCACTCTAGAGTTCTCTCTTCTCCCTCCACCTGGGGGCTAGCATCTCATATCAAAACCTAAAACTAGGGGGCTTTTTCCTGTCACTCTAAAGTCCTCTAATTCTACACCCTTGAAAAGTTAATTTACCTATTTATTTCTACTCAATCCCATGAACTACATACTCATCCATGAAGCATTATGTGATTCTAACCATTTGTTGACTGAGACAATACCATCTCAGATCTTACATATTCTCACAACAGGTATCAACATCTTAATTGGCCAAATCAAAAAATAAATAAAGTACAATGTTTCAAATCATCACAACTTCTTCCAACATTAAAGTCTAATACTTCACACAACTTCCTTTAAATACTTAATCACTTATCATTTTGTGGAAAAAGATAAATAAAATTACTCAGAATCTACGGAGAAAACACAACCACACATGAGTTTAAAAGTAGAAATCATGCACAAAAATAAGAAATCTAAATTAAAACCAAATGTAGCACAAAGATAAACACTTATCTCAAATCCTCTTCACCAAATGTCTTGAAATTCCTTTGAAATATCTTCCTTCACTCACAATACAAACTAACACTCAAAATAAAAAAAAAGTGGTCGGCGGCAATGACAACGACAGTTACCAAGATGAATTGTGGTTGTGGATGTATAATGGTGGCCTCCCTTCTTTAGTGATCCAAGTATTTTTTTTTTGAAAATCCAAAACTTTCCTTAGTGTCTCTTTAAAATGTGTCTTCATTCAATGAATCTTCTAAAAGTTCCTCTTTTCAAAAGCTAATTGAAGAAATTTTTATGTCCATGGACTATTTCCCACATTTTTACCAAGGGTTTCTTAAAAAACCTCTTCAAAAATGCATTCAAATTCAATAAATCACCAAATAACTACTTCTGGTGCTTAAGCGTAGGGTACCTAGCACTAAGGTGCAGCTCTCTCTGAAGGAATGACGCTTAGACGCCAGTATTGGGCGCTTAGGTGCCCCAGTTCAATTTTGCACATTCATCATTTTTGCTCTAAATTTGACTCTTTTTAACTCCTTTTAGAATTTTCCATCAATTTGATTGTACTTGAAAGAAAAACACATAAATACCTTACATAAAAGCAAAATATCTCAAAAATAGGTATAAAAATGTGTATAGAAATAATATATATTGTAGGTGTATCAAAATCCCCCAAAATTAAAATGTAACTTGCCCTCAAGAGACATTTCAATCTTTTAAAAACTAAATAAGTAGACGACGTATATGAGTTTCTCTGGGACTTACTAAACTTTTGATGTAAAAATATAGTTGTACAATTTAGAAATATTAGTAAATGAGACAAACTTAGAGTTTAAAATTTTTTTATGTTAATAAATATGAAAATATGAGTTTCTATCTAGTTCAAAAATATTATAGATTTTCTAAACATAGAGTTTAGGCATTCTATAATCTGCACATAAAATTTTTTATTAAGCAAAATTTTACTTACCATATTATATCCTTAAGCTTAAAAGTTTCTCATGTCTTATACATTAAAATTTTTATTAAGCATAGTTTTACTCACCATTTTTTTAATTAGGCACTAATCCTCAAGATTCTCCTCCCTTTTTCAACTTTTCTTTTCATTTGTATTTCTTTTTTTCTTTTTCTTTTTCTTTTTCTTCTTCTTTTTTTCAGACAAGAATTACTATATCTAGATAGGTCTTTAATGATTTTGAATTTTACTCTTCCTTTCTTAAATCAAAGAGTTGATATTTTTCCTTTAATTAAAAACATAATAATAATTTTGAAAATTATTTTCAATAAAAGAAATTTAAGTTTTGAAAAAAAAAGTCTAAATCTTCTAAATTTTTCAAAAATATAATTTTTCCTACTAAAGATAGTTGCACTATACTTTGCATTTTCCACACAAAAATTTTTAATTTTAAGTTTTTCTTCATTACTATAAATTTTAACTAACTTCTCTTACTCGTTTCTATATTTAAAATTTTACTTCCCTATTATAACTTCTTATACATGATCATTTTTCTTCAAATCAAAATTAAATTTATTTGAAATACATTTGAGAACAAATAAATTTCAATTTTTAGAAAATTTTTCATCCCTCCCCCAAACTTAAATTTTTAATAGAATAAGACATTTTATCATCTCATATAAAGATTGACAGGAATGAAAGCTAAAAATAACATGCTAGCAGGAAATTTTACATCCTAAATATGCAAGAACAAAACTTAAAAACAGGAGTAAAAATTAAATTGATCAAATTTTAATTTACTAAACATATAGAGATTCATTAGACTTCTATGCAGTGGAGTATAAAATAAAAGCAAACAAACACACTAACAAACATACATGACTGCAACATAAATAAAAATATCTGGTAGTAAATTTAAAATTTTAAACATGCAACTTTTAAGTAAAGTTAGTTATTTTCTAAACCTTCCTGAGATCCAGAATTAAGTTAAGCACAAACTAACTACAATTAACAACACAATTTCTACCACACATACATAATAACTACTCACAAAAATACAAATACATCTTAGTAGTGTCTACTAAACAAAGCACAACGAAAATTAACAGTCTCAACAATCACAACTAAAAACATAATAAAAAGTACAAAATAACTGCATCATCCACAGTTCACAATAACAAACAAACTAAAAATCAAACAACACTATAGTTCCAGTCTAGTCATCCTCATCCTTTGCATCACTCTCATCACTATGCCAATATGCTCATATGATGGATATCTCAGATATTGAAGAAATACCACATCTTGATTACCTCTCATGAGATTTACCATAGCTAAGTTGTATTCTACCTCATAATCACTACGTCTCTCAATGTATCCATCCATATGCTCCCGACAATGGAAATTGTAGTTAACGTTGTCCAAAAACCTTTGTAATAGTTGCGACTGAGACTTAGATTTAGAAGTCTGACACTAAGATAGCACGTGAAGTAGAAGCTCGAGATGTCGAAGCAGCAGAACTATTAGAAAATCCTCCTCTCCAACCAAAAATGAAATGATGTGAATAAGATTTCACATTCACACCGGTAATGGGCTTAAAAGGTTGCAAGATCTCCTCCCAGCTATCAAATCTAACTCTAGCCTGCTCGCATAAAGAAAAGATCAAGGATGCAAATCCCAAACTTGTAGTAGTAGCAGTGACGACAGAATTGGCAATAGCTCCATAAATCAAAGCTCCAATGTCAATGGGCTTGAGCTTTCAGATGCAATTGTTCAAATTTGCTCGATCACGGGCACTTCACTAAGATGAATGGTAGGTAGTAGACAAGCATAAATGAAATAATGTCATGCCTTCGTAGTGGCATCCAACTTAAAAGTAGAAAAGTAAAATCTCCTTTCATTTGTAATTTTCCAAAGTCATCTTCTAGCAGTCAAAGATGAAATAATCTTGTCTAACTCCTCAGTAGGAATATAATTTGAATTAAAACATAAAGTACTCTGGGACAAATGATAAAACTGGTTTATTAACTCATGTGAAAAAGGCAATGTCGTTCCCCTCACCATGACTCCTTTTTCAGCTTTAGGAAGATTTGCATAGAACTCCCAGACACAAAATCACTGCAACAGCAGAAAAATAATAAAACTGATCCCACTGACGGTGAACAATCAGATCTGCAATAGCTCCTCCTGGAATTTTAAAACACCGCTCAGGAATCAATTTTCTTGATTGCAGTGCATCATTTTATTAATTTTGAGCTCTAAATTTGACAAACTTGCTTTAATCAAATTTACCCTTTCTTTTTCTCTTCTTCATTCTTGGTGCCATTTCTATAAAAAAATATATAAAATTCACAATAAATTCCAAATGCAACTCTAAATCACTAAACTTAACTCCTAAAAGCTTAAACTACCAAATCCATGTATTTTCCATAGATTTTCCTCAAATTTTCACCATGAATAGTGATTTTTGGGTAGCTCATGAATGTGCTCAAAATACATGATGAAAATAAAAAATATTTGCATAGAAGTGAAGATCTTACCTCAAAGATATCAAGTCTAGCAATTTTTACTCTAAACCATCAAGAATTCTCCAAAATAGGGTGTGCCCTAACTCCAAAATTGTGAAAGCTCAAGGAAGGGATGACGTCAAGTGAAAATAATGGAGATTTTTTTTTACCGATTTGTCATTCAAAATCTTTCACGAGTCAGTTTTCGTGAACCGGCGCTTAGGCGAACGTCTCTCGATATATGCAGTGCTTAAACGTGGGGTCTTTAGCAGTTAGGCGTCAGTGCAAAAATTTTGATTTTTTTCAATTTATGTGAAATGCACTACTAGCCTATGTCAACCAACCCTACATGGTCTCACAGCTCTTTAATAACTATTTTATTCCCTCTTAATTGTCCTCTTACTCAAGATTCTTTAATCTTAACTAATTCAATTCAATGCAAAATAACACAAAATTTCTCACAAACAAACACTTATATTCATTCACGAATGGATACAAACATTTTTAATACAATGATTCTCAATCCAAATAGTCTTAGATGAGAAAATTCCTAAACACAAACACTAGACAATCATCACATTGATAACATACTAAACAGACTTAACATTAACAATCAAATACTAAAAACACAAACATTAAACTACAAGCTTAATTACATCCTCCATTCAATGGAACAAATCATGTCTTATCATTAGTCTCTCCTTCAGCATTTGGAATGTAAATTTGAAAAAATGGATGATGGTTAATAACTCTGGTTGAATCTTCTACAATCCACTTATTCTTCAAATACATAGCCTTGTCCACTTCTTCTATAAAACTGGTATGGCTAGTATGGCTAAACTGCATCTTAAGTTGTCAGCCCATATGATCCAGATGTGTGTTAACTTCTATCAATTTTGCTTCAATTTAAGCCACATCAGCCTCAATTTTAGAGATTTTCTCCACTATTCCTTCGATACTAACTGTATAATTCTTGTGCACTATGAATAACAAACTTTTATCTCATTACTTCCTCCGTCTTCTTTAAATCACTCTCCCAAAATGACATTTTTCCAAAACTTTCACCTTTTCACTTAGAATTTAGGGTTATATGGAAGTGTGGTGAAACTTCTCCTCATAACTTTCTATTTATAGGATCTAAACTCCTCCTATAACTCATAAGCACGTCTTAAAACTGTCTCCCATGTTAGAACCAAATCTCAGTTAAAACTTCTAAAAACCAAAATTCACACATTTTTTTTAACTATCATGCTTAAGTGTCGGATATTGGCACTTAAGCACTAGTGCTCAATTTAGCACATGTCAACTTAACGTCCAAATACGCGTTCTAACATATCTAAGTCATCTTTTATGGTCTTAGAATAATCACTAAATCATTATCTATTCAAAATACTACCATAATTTTCTAAATCACACACAACAACATAACAATAAAAATAAACACACAGTTAACTATGGGTTGCCTCCTATAGAGTGCTTGGTTTAACGTCGTCAGCCCGTCTAACCAGTGCTTATTCTGGTTGACCAAACATCATAAAATCATTTAATATAAGTTGGTCACCTAAAAAGTAGGATTTCAGCTTGTGACCATTCACTTTAAATATTTTGTCAGTTTTAAGATCTTTGATATCCACAGCTTCATAGGGATAAACTTTCATCACAACAAATGGACCCATCCACCCAGACTTAAGTTTCATTGAAAATAATCTTAACCTTGCAATATAAAGCAAAAATTGTTGCCCTCGCTGAAAATTTTAGTAAGAATCCTCTAATCATGCAACATTTTCATCTTTTCTTTAAAAATCTTAGTACTTTCATAAGATTCATTCCTTATCTCTTCAAGCTCATTTAATTACAATAATCTTTTCTCACTAGCATCCTTTAAATTATAATTAAGTTCTTTAATAACACAATATGTCTTATGCTCAAGTTCAACCGGTAAGGGACATGCTTTCCCAAATATTAGCCTGTATGGGGACATTCTTATAGAAGTTCAATATGCAGTCTTATAAGCCCACAAAGCATAGTCAAGTTTGACTAACCAATCCATTTTGGTTGGATTCATAGATTTTTCCAATATTCTTTTAATTTCATGATTGCATAATTCAGCCAAACCACTTGCCTGAGAATGATAAGCAGTAGCAATTCTATGGTTAATATGACATTTCTTTAATAAATTCTTCATTATTGCATTTTTTAAATGACTTCCCCCGTCAGTTATGATTACTCTCGGCATCTCAAATCTACAAAACATGTTCATTATTAAAAACTTTGCAAAGCTTTGAGTATCACATCAAGGTAAAGCAATAGATTTTATCCATTTGGATACACAGTCTATTGCTAACAATATATATAAATTTCTGAAAGATGGTATAAATTGTCCCATAAAGTCTAATCCCCAAACATCAAATATCTCAACTTCTAACACATAATTGAGGGGCATCACATTTCTCCTAGAAATATTGCATACTTGTTGACATCGATCACAAGTTTTGATATAAGCGTTAACATCTGTAAAGATTGTAGGCCAATAAAATCTAGATTGTAAAATTTTCTATGTTGTTTTATCAACACTAAAATGTCCACCAAAATTAGAATTATGACATTTTTGGATAAATTCATAAGTTTCTTCTAAAGGTGCACATCTTTGAATAATTGGATCCAGTTGACCTCACTTTTGGTTGAGGTTTAGTTTTTCCGCTTTAGTAACCTAAGGTCTAACCATAGGACTTTCCTATTGACTATTCTTAGAAAACTAGAAAAGGAACCCTCACCATTAGAAATTCTACCCTCTTCTCTACTCAACTTGAAGTTCCACATATTGATCCTAACCTCTAGCACTTAGTAGGTGGGGTCATTATGGGGCAACCCCAAGATGAGTCACCCTTAGGACTGTTGTACCTTAGGGTTGACCCTGGGTGTTGGTCTAGGGCTTAAGGTACATACTTGCACTCACAAACACTCACAAGCCTAAACTTAAACTTCTAGGCTTTGGTCCCTTGATACTTTTGGGAGACTCATGTAGGTGGTCCCCTAAACCCACTAGCCCTAGACTAGGGGTTAGCTAGGCATTGGTCCATGGATTATTGATGGTGGTTGACACTCCAACTCTACCAAGACACCCAACCTAGCCTATTGCCCCTAAACTCTCCCAAATTACATAGATACCCTTGAGACCCCAAATTTGGCCAAAATTCCCAAATTTACCCAAAATACCCAAATTGGTTAAAATATCATTTCAAACACCTTGAAAACACCCAAACTACCCAAAATCACCAAAATTTACCAAATTACCAAAATACCCCTCCTTAGCCCAAAATTTCAAAAATTTCAAAAAAAATCCCAAAAATTCCCAAAACCTTCCAAATATTCCCAATTTCATTTTTCTCAACTACCACATGACCCATTTGAGCCAATTTGACCATCTTTGACCAAAACCCCTAAATTGCTTTTTTAAGACCCATTTTCCCAAATCTACCTCAAATGTTTATCAAATTGGTCTCAATTTCCCCCAATTTAAATTATAAACTCAAATTTACCCTTGATATGACCAATATAGACCAAATCCAAGCCCAATTTGTCCATCATTTGAGACTAATTTTGATTTAGATCAAAGCCCCAATTTTAGCCACATGACCTAATCTCATCAAATTGAATGCCTTAACCCCAAAATTGGCACCCAATTTATGTTGAAAACTCTTCATGAGATCCCTATTGACCGTTTACAATAATTAATTTGGGCCTGACCCAAGGCTAGCCCAACCTAGACCCAAACCTAGCCCAATATGCCCAAATTGTTCAAATTTCAAAATTCCTCCAAATTGACCATCCAATTGAACTCAAAACAACTTTCATCCTTCACCAAAGTTGTTCTTTATGATCATATACACCAAAAACAACATTTATTTGGGCCAATTACCATGACTAGCTTAGCCCAAGCACAAATTTTGGTCATTTACACCCACTTGGACACATGCACTAAATGTAGCCTAACCACCCCAAAGCCAGCAAATTAACTCCACCAAAGCCATTAGTTTGACCCTAAGACCTAGCCAAAACTCACCTAACCCAAGTTAAGTGAGCCATGGACCAATGGTCCCCTAAATTCAGGGTTTTATTTCCATAATTTCTTAGGCTTAAGATCTTTTTGCCAAAACTAAACCTCAACCAATTAAATTGCTATGACATATTCCCCTGGGTTCCCTGTGCTCCTAGCCATGACCCCTACCATGGCCTACCGGCCTAGTCATCGGAGAAGCCAAAGTTGAGGGCCACCCCCTCTTGAATTTCACCTAAATCAAACCTAGAGGCCACCTCACTCAAATCAAATGATAGAGCTCCTATGCCCTCCACCTAAGCATCGCAATACACCCAAACATTGGCCCTAAGCGCCACCCCTTAACCATTTTTATAGAAGCTCACCTCCACGAACATGGGAGGTATGCTGAAAATTTCTTAGAGAGAGCCCCCCCCCAAATTCTCACAGAGCTTCTCTGAGATCTCATCAGTGCAATCCAATCACTTCATTGCCCTAATTCCTCCCGTGTAACCCTAATTTTTAGCTCAAAAATTATGGCAGAAACAGCAAATCCCTTAAAACTCCACCAAACTCCAATTACTTGTGCCCACACCTTCATAACAGTAAGAGAAGGCAAAGCCCCATAAAATCCCCCTCTGAAAGAGCCCCAAACATATCTTTAAACCAACACCTGAAATCGGGCTTGAACGAAATCATACCTAGGCGTTACACCAAGACCAGAGGCTCAATACCTAGCCTCTTTGGACACCAATGAATGTGCTAAGCATCTCTGATTGAACCTTCCCTTCTCAGAGCAAAGGTATAAAACTCCTCCTCATCCTGAGCCTCTTTTGATTCTCTATTTGCTTGGGCTTGATTTCATGACATATTAATCCTATAGATATGTTTCTGTAGTCTAGACGAGCAATTAAAAAAAAATTCATTCAATTTGATTGTGAAACGAGGGAGATATCAAGTTTGAAATATGGACGATTCTCGGGCTAGGCTATCGGGGATGATGACTGAGCGTCGTTCGATTAAGCGTGTATCAGATGGACGGTCAAGATGAAGTCGGACAGTGCTTCGGGACATAAACCGCGAGTCGAGTTAGCGCTGAAGTGGATGGCAGTCTCGAACGGGAGCACGTCGTGTGGAGCTTCAGAGCTTCCTAGGATGATGTGGCGGCGCTCGTTTAAATAGATAAATAGGGATTTAAATAATTCAAAAAATGACCCTTAACTTCAAAAATCCATATCTTATTGTAAAAAAATCACAAAAATAAAATAAAAATACCCACTTACTCAGTGAATAGAGGAGAATAATATAGAAATAATTTGAAAGTAATTTGATTCATGTTTTATTTTTAATTAATTAAACACTGTTTTGAGTCTTTAGATTCTCCATGCATATAGACATTTCACCATGGCTTGAATTTTTGGCATGTAGTAGCCTCTGTTAAGGGAAACATTCCTTGATTTTTCCAAAGTCAGAGGAGACCTCTAGACAGAGATCCATATTTTTCTAGTTTATGCACATTATTTGCTTGAATTAATCATAATAATTAGCATTTTGCTTAGAAAATTCCATGAAAATTTTAAAAGGTTTACTATGACCAAAGAATCCTTATGAACATTTCTCATGAGTCAAGTCAATTAAAATGCACCTAATCTTTACAAATCCTAAATCACTAAGATAATTAATTTTGGAAAATACAAACATCAAAATAACTTGATTTTTTATCTCCATTGTTGTATAGGATTCATAAAACACACCACAAAAATTTCAAAGCATTTTGAGTTCACTTGGTAACTTAAGTTGATTTTTAAAGATAAATATCTTTTTTTTGCACTAAATGATTTTTAAAAAATAAAATACAACTAAAAGGGTTATAAAAACTTGTTTTTTTGAGTTCACTGTGATCATGGGTGTTTTCTAAAAATAAAATGGTATTTAAAATAAAAACTTGATTTTTAGCCTATTTTTTAAAAATATTTAAATAATTAAAAATCTATAAAAATCACAAAAATAATAAAATTTATGGAAATATTCTAAATTACTTCTTAAGCACTTAGGAATAATTGAGATATTTTTCCTGATTTTCTAAATATAGATATTGAATTTTGAAGCTTAAAATAATTTTTAAAGGCTAAACTAAAATATTTCCAATAATTAAAAGAAAAATTATAAAAATTTGAATGTTGATTCTCTGTGTCCCTTGACATCAGAGAGATTTAATAAAAATATAAAACTTAATTTTCCACATTTAAAATATTTTATAATTAATAAACACCCTAGAACTTAAAATAATTCTTAAAATTCAAATAAATTTCAAAAAATCATAAATTTGATTCAAAGGCTTCTCTAGTCTAAGCCTACTTCCAGTAAAAATTTCAGGGGATTAGGATTTACCTTGGCAAAGTTGGGAATTTTCTTTAAAAAATCTTATTTTTGTGTTAAAAATAATTATATAGATAAATTAAATTTTGAAAAATTATAATTTCTCATCTGATGTCTTAATTGACCCATGAGTGAGGTAGGATAAAAATTCTAAATTCATTTGGATTAATTTGATGAATTATGAAGTGATAGAGCCTTAGGGGCAAATGTGTAATTTTTTAACTTTAGCCTTAATTAACATTTAGGCCTAATTTCAGAAAGGAAAATGGGAAATCTTTAATTATAATTAACATATTTGGATGTTTGAAACATAAGGGGTTAACTGGTAGAAACCAACCTCACTTGTCCTAATTAAAAATGATAACTTTGCAATTTCCTTAAATTACATAAATTTAGGAGTCTAGCCGATTAAATGATCCTAGATTTAGGGGTGTGATTTTGGTTGTTAATAACTCACCAATTTAATACCCCTATTTGATGAACAAAAAAAATAAAAAACATGAATCATCACCATCACTTATAAGTCAATTTTATCTGCAATGACTAAGACACTCACCAAAATCATCAGGGCTTAGTAGTGACTTAGGCTAAATCAAGCTTCATTTAAATAATGATTAGAAAACTAAACATCATTAAAAATTAAAACATCTTTCAAACACTACAATCCCAAGTCAAAATTTGGCTAAGTCTCTTAAACGTATCTCTTTAAGGGTCTTCACCCACATATTCTTAAATTGAATTACGAGTGATAATTACCCTATTCTTAGGGATAATTGAGACATAAATGCTCACTGAGGACTAAGTGTACTTACAGGATTAATTATTAAGCAACATAATAAGTTTAAAAGAACTCTGGATTTTCCACCAGGCAGCAAGAGAGTAGCACATACCTGCTTCTTTGTCCAGATCTGTTGGATTCCTCGGAGATCTACTAAACTTAATATGTTTTGCTCGACAAATCATCCTTAATTAAACTCCTAAGGACCCACCAAGATATGACATAGGGTTCGGAAAACTACCAAAACCTTACTTTTTTTTTGCCTCAACATGAACTGCCCTCACTTGCATTTTAAGTTTCATGTGGTGGAACGAGAAGACTTGTCAGGTACGCTTTTATAGTTTTTAGCGTCGTCTTTCTTGTACTTTTATGCTATACTTTTATGCTTACACAAATTTGCATCTAAACAATGATGTCACCTTGCATGAAAACTAAAAATATTAGGATAGCCACAAAACTAAAACCAAAACTAAAACTAAAATCAACCAAGATAAAATTCACCGCCACAATATTCAAAATATAAAACAACTTAAAATTTAATCACAAACATCAAACAAAACTACAATTGTAACTAAATTAAGATGTCTCTATCATATGATCGGGAATTCCTTGGAGGAGGTAACCTACGGCTGCTAACGAGGCTTCCCACGGTCTAAATGAAATTATGTAACTCATTAAGTTGAGTTTAGTAAGCTCATTTGGACTAAGTGAATCTAATAGAAAATAGTGGTGCCGGAACGAGGCAACCGAATGATCATAACCGGTGTCGCTCTAATCAACTTTAACATGCCCCCAAAAAATTTAATGAACCTGATTTGACATCATAACTTGACACGCTAGAAAACTCAAACTCATCGTGGCAAGGAGCTTGGAGCTAGCATGGTGGGCAGCACGACCATCATCAACAACAAAACATGTCTTCCCCAACTAAACCAATCTTCCTTCCTTAGATATAAGCAACAAAGTCATAGGACTTTGAGGTTGATTGCTTATGCAATGTAAATCCTCCCCTTATCTTTAGGCCTTTGTACAACCTTACTATACAATATAAGCCCTAACTCGTCCTAGGATTCTGAGGTCGTCGTTCGTCACGACCTAAACCCTCACATGTTTCAGGCTATTTATGTGATAGTTTCACATGAATGTAAGCCCTAATTAATAAAATTGGCAGGATGAAACACCTAAATATTTCTTCTCAAAGCTAAAGTAAAACATTAGGATAGTTTGGGAAGTCACTGAGGTTCTCCTCTAGATCCATGACATCCCCTAATTCTTCCTCCTTTGGATTCTACAACAAAATGTTCCAAATTTGAACCAATCCTCTTTTGCACCTCGTTGTCTAATTTCATTGAAAAGTCCTACCCTTTGAAACTCCTTAAAGATAATATTTTCCAATTTTTATCAAGCATCTTCTTAGTTGACTTTGGACATTTAAGATATAATTAACTATAGGGGCTTGCCCTTATAGGAAGCATGTCCGAACCCAGCTTAATATAAACCCTATTTAATTCTTTATATTAAATAGGGGAACATGTCGGCAAATACAAAGGTTTCATTAACCAAACGGATGTTATATATTCCTTAGTTTATTTGATCGAGTCTCACCCTCAAGTCTTGTGTTTATCCTTCGGGATAGATACATGATTTGAGGTACAACGCTCTTTCATCTATGAAAAATATGGGGTCAGTTTGATTTCATCTATATATATATATATATATATATTAAAATGTCTCGATTCCGGCGGCCGACAGCTTCCAACGGATTATAAATTAAAATGTCCTTCCAAATCGGGCGACGAGATTTTGATTTTGTTGGCCGATAGCTTCTTACGGGCAACTCCTCTAACCAAAAATAGCACCGACAGCTTCTGGCTACTCCGCTGATGACAAGCTTTTCTCTCTATAAAATCAAGAAATATTATCTTCACACATCGATAATATGTCTATGTCCCTTTTGGACCAAATTACCCTTCTTCTGTTGGCATACCTTACCCATTTATGTCTTTGGGAAAGTACGGCTAACTCTTTGGACTTCAGGACTATCTGTTTATCCATATTTGAACAGAGGGGTTCAGGAGGCCATTAGGGACTCTTTAAATTTTCATGTAAGATCGGAACCCCAATAGGTGTGTCACTGGACTAGTTCCACCTAGGCATTGTCTGCCACTAAATGGGTCCCGCATTGGGTCCTAAAATACTTCACATCTTCCTTCCAAATTTAATTTCCTATTCTGCAAGTTAACTAAATCGTGTTGTGCTGTGCGCACTTTAAAATTTTCTTATATTAATTTAAATTTTCACCTCTTGATTTTTCTTAAACAAAATTTTAAAATACCCATAAATTAAGACCCGCCCGGTCTACAGATCAACCTCTACTTTCAGTGCTTGCACTAAAAATTATGAGGTTTTAGCCATATTGCTAACCCCAAAACTTTCTATTTTAAAGCCTGCTGCAATGACCTACACAACACTGACCTTTTCCTGCAACCTGCCAATGAGCCACAAAGCCCGTAACCTCACTCCTACTATCAAATTTGGAGCCGGATTTGAAGATCTCGAGGTCATCCTCGAAAAAGCCCCGTTTGTAGTGATGAAGATTGTCACTCCAGAAATATAGGAACCATCTGCAGAACTCAACCTGAACTGCCTTTAAAACTTTCCTGCTTGCAAGAAGGCCAAAACTACTACTGTCACGGAACCCACCAAACCTGCTATCCCCGCTGCTGCTAATGGGAAAGAAGTAACGATTATTAAGGATCCAACTGAGGGATTAACTGTCCACCACTCGTGTTTGAAATTGGATCAAGCTCAAGGACCGTACCACTAACCCGAACCCAAAAAAGGAACCATAACAGAAGGGTTCGGAGGGCCATCAAAGCTCAGGCTCCTAAGAAGACACCCATTGAGGAGGAGCCTCATCAAGATGAAGAAGGATTACCAAAAATTTATCCACTCCTATGAGGGAGTAGATTCCATCCTCTGACGGATACGTATGGATACTAGAGTATCCGGAAAATTGCCGCCGCATTATCACAACTTCAAGGACATGGTGAGGAGAGAAAGAAGTTCACTCCTATCACCCGAGTTAGTGCAATTTTCAAAAGGCTAGCTACCAAAGAAGGATGTTCAGCAAGCAAGTTACTTTAACGAGTGGGACAAGCAATTTCCCCTTGCATGAAGAAGGAAATTTTGAAGGACGTCAACTCCGCCAGACAGTCTCACAAGACAACTACAGTTCCACCTACTTGCATCCCCGTTTGATTCTGTTTAGGGAACAGAGTTGATACCACAGTGATTACTGTTGATTATACCACCACCAGGACAGCAGGCCATCGACCAGCCAAGTCGAGACTGGGTCCAAAAATCTTACTCGTCACCCATTATAAAGATATTCCTACAATCTCAAAGGCAAAGACAAGACGATTACCTGACACTGTAGTTGGTCTACACCACGGGGAGCATTCTTTTCCTCGACATACCGATGTTTCTACTAAGTCACTCCATCCTGAGACATCATCGTTGAAAAAGAAAAAGGTATGGTTGCTGCACCGATACAGTCCGGTAAGCCTACGGGACAAGAACATGGAATGAAGCCAGGATCTGAAATATCTGACATCGTCGCAACAATAGCCAGTGAGATGGAAGAATAAATAGAGGATGTCCATCAGGGTCCTCCAGATTTTAAAGTGATAAATGAATCAATAATTAAAGAGAAATTTGAGAAACTCAAGATCGAGATTTCTGAGTTAGCTCAAGAACACGGAGTTTTCGTTGGTAGTAACGAGGAGAATTTTGATTATAATGATTACTTAGAGGAAGATTTCATGCATCTCCATATAATCGAAACAAGAGCCACCGCATTTGCGCGTGAGGATCAACCTCATATCGAAGAGAACGCCATAGATGAACTGCGTAGGGTTGTAATCTTAAGGAATGAGAAAGTTAGTCTACTGGAGAAAAGAATAGAAGAAATGACCGCAGCCATGACTGCTATGACCACTATTCAGGGGTAATAACATGCGCCACAATTGACTTCTCCAGAGATCAATCAGCCAGAAATCATACACATCACAGATGAAAGGAGAGAGTTTGCTTCAACGAATAGAGAAGATCAACATAGAAAGGATTCTCCATTAGGTGTTATACCAGAAAAAAATTCAAGAAAATGGTTGAACAAGTACGGGACGCTTTAACCCAATCTAAGGGTGGGGCATTGGTTCTAAAGGGTAGACCTTACCTAGAGGAATTCAATATCTTACCTTTCTGCAAGGGTTTTGTGGCCCCAAACTTCAAGATATTTGATGGGACTGGAAATCCCAGACAGAATATAGCACATTTTCGAGCCAGCTGTGGCAACAGAGAAATAGTGAAGCTCTACTCTTCCAGTTAATCAGCAGCTTGTCAGGAATTTCTTTCGACTGGTACGCTGACTTGCCCAACGGATCACTTAAAACATTTTTTGAGTTGGAACAACTGTTTGTGAAAGGATTTGCAGGAGTGCAACATCATGTGCTATTGGAAAGCTCATGATGGAAAAACAAAAGCCTAGCGAAACTTTGATGGATTATAGTTTGAGGTGGAGAAACCTTAGGATGAAATGTGAACCTCGGCTATAGGAACATCATGTGATTGAAATTTTGCTCAAGAGCATTCATGGGCCAGTAGCTTTCATGCTCAAGGGACTTACCATCAAATCCTTCAAAAAGCTACTCAGTAAAGCCAACAGTCTTCAAGAGGAAATTAAGCACATGAGCCGCACGAGAAGACTAAGGTGAACAGAGTGTTCAAAAAAATAAGGAGTAGTGGTGACCATCGATAAAGAAAAGTAGCTGATAAAGGTATATGTAGAAGAGCCTTGCCAGTCTTTATCACAATACTCTCAGAAACAGAGTAGTCAATCCAACCAGTGACTGTCTTAAGATAGAAGATAAGAAAATGTCCCTGTCAGAGCGACGTAAAACAGTGTATTTTTTTAAAGTTGAAGCTATACCTAAAATATTCAGAAGTCTTATGAAGAAGCCAGAGTTCAAACTACCAGATCCGAAGAAGCACGAAGAGGTAGATAAGAAGAATGAACCAAATTATTGCCCATACCACTGGTTTTTTGGGCACACTATAGAAAAATGCTTTGTCTTTAAAGAGTGGCTCGAGAGGAACCTTAAAGAAGAGAACATAACAATACCGAAAGAATATTTAAAAGAACCTGAAAAAAGTTCCATAAATATGATTTCGGCCGAGCCAATCTCCCCAATCAATTTGTATACTGGAACAGATGGATAGAGTACAACTTGGGACAAACTTAAAAGGGCCCTCAATCAAATACAGGGTCCATCAAAATAATATTCTGCGTATACCAAAGATAAAGAATAGAATGAGGTCGGGAGCAAATCGTCCAAGAAAATACTAAACAAGATCCAGTCTGCATCAAAACAAGCCTCCATTCAGAGTTTGTAGCATATCAAGCCCGAGATGAAGGTTTTGCTAAGAGAAACACCATCATCAAGGACAAAGAAGAAGAAGAAAAGCGTCACTACAAAGATTGATAGCACAGGGGGTAGGATAGTGGCCGCCTCTACCAGATTAATTGTCTTAGATTAGGGGAAGAAAATCCTCAAACCTTTGACTTTGTATGATTATCTTTTTGTCCCTCCAAGGTCTTATGAATATAATGATTATGATTTTGGCTACGTTTTAACTGTTTTGGTGATAATGTAACTAATTATGACCAATCTAGCTTCAATCTTGAACTCCAAAACTATCCTCAAATCGTACTTGAGTCTGATGAACTCGTTAAGTCCAAAAAAACATCAATGACACCGCTTAAGACAACACTGATAACGAGGAGCCAATTCTTGAGCATCACGGTCCACCGGTTACCATCAACTTAGATCTTTCTGATAAAGAGAAAGAGACACCAAAAGATTCAACAATGACATCTCAAGAAGAAGAAATCACAGAAGTTAACTTAAGGAGTGGAAAAGTGTTACCACCAAAAACAACTCCAACAGACAAAGGAAAGCAAATAATGACCCGAGAAGAGATACCTCCACCTCCACCAGTGGAAGAACCACCTAATAAAGATAAAATCAAAGGATCATACAAAGTAGACTACAATGTGCTAGCTCATCTTAGGAAGTTGTCAGCTCAATTAAGCATCTACGACACTCTGATCCTGTCAAACAAGAAGAGAGAGTCTCTGGTTACAGTTTTTCTTGACCCAAAAATTTACTTAGCTCAGTTGGCCAGCACATCCTTAGATGAAGTTTGTTCTTCAAAAGAACAACCTGGGGTAACCTTCACAGAAGAAGACTTGTTGCTCGTTACCGCCGACCACAATCGTCCCCTCTACATCTCCGTCAACATCGACATATTTGTGTTGTCCAAAGTATTAGTAGATCTTGTAGCAACTCTTAAATTGATGACCCTATGAACATTGGCCTATTTGGATATTGAAGCTTAAGAGCTTACGACCGATAAAATGATGTTAAGAGGATTCAACTAAATGGGAGAAAGAGCCCTTGCATGAATTACATTACTTATGAAGGTTGGAGAACTCGTGACAACCGCTAAATTTCATATCATCGATGCTGAGACCTCTTTTAATGCTCTGCTGGGTCGACCATGGATGCATGAGCACAGTATGGTTCCATCAGCTCTACACCAGTGCATCAAATACCGCAAAGATGGTCAAGAAAATTACATCAAAGGAGACCTACAACCATTTTCAGTGCATGAAGTTGGAATCCATGAAGATGTTGCCTACTGCGCACCTCCAAAGAAGACTGTCTTCTCTCATGAAGTTATCACAAACAAAGATGAAGATTTAGAAGAATTACAAGAAAGAGGCCATTCAACTCCGCTTCAGCGATCTTCCATCACTTCATTACAACGAGTTGGTGAAAGTTCTTTTAGTTCGCGCACCCGAGGTCGAGGCCTGGGACATGGACGAGGAAGGATAAACTTAATCATTGAACGGAGTAGGACAACCATCAACGTTGGTGATGAAGACAGTTCTGAAGATGAGATAATGATGATAAGATGGAAGAAACCTCAGTACGAGATATCCATAAAAGATACAGAGAAGAATGAATATGAAACAATGTATGATTGGATAAACCACGATGTGAATGCTATGACCCTTACTCCGATTCTCCCTCAAAAGGTTGAGAGTTTAGAGGTCAAGGAAGTCCGTAGTGTTGGTTCAAAGACGATCAAACTTTAGCGTGCTTCTACCTCTACTGAGCTTGAAAAACATGTATATTTGGATGATGATTCTAATGAATTAATGGAATTGCCTTTTGGTTACTTCTCACCTTGTGTGCAAGAGTTAATTCAACAGGGACACTTACCAAAACAAATGCCAAAAGATAAATTTCAACTTTTTGAAAATTTATGGAATGGTAAAGGTCAAACTCAAAATTCAAAAGAGGGTCTCGAATTTAGTACAATCAGACCAGTTGATGATCCTGAATTTTGCATGGCTACTACTGGTGAGTCAAAAGAGGATTACCTCGATATAGAGGATGAATCTAATGATCAACAAATAGAAGATGCTCTACTAAAATTTGAGGAGGAAATTAAATCTACCGTTGATGAATTGAAATAGATTAACCTTGAGACTGAAGAACGACCCCGACGTACATTTATAAGTTGTCTACTTAATGATGAAGAATTCGCAGAATTGATCAAACTATGTTAACCTCATTTTGAGGTCTTCTTTTCCATTCTCTAGATACCTTAGGATCAAACTTTAAGATTCTCCTTATTTTGATTCTCTTAGAGGACTAGACTTGGACCCACACCCCTTAAAAATTCAATCCATTTCTTCACTCTTTGCAGTTTCATATGGATGGTTTTAGATCCTCAATATTTGGTTGAGTCGATCAAAAAGCCGACATATTGAAGCTCAAATTGAGCTCCTATAGAATTTTGAAAAACATAGGTGGACACCGTGGCATGCAATGTTTGACTGGCCACTACGAGCGGTATGTTTAACTTTGGTCGTCACTTATGTGAGGACCGGTCAATAATATACTCGTTAAACGGCTCCAATCGAGATAAAATAATTTTGTTTGTCGCATCACGCACGAATCAAATTTAATTTGGCGCGATCGTTGATGACTTTGTCCGGATGATTCCGAATGACAAAACAAAATGCGTTATTGCGTCCGGGACGTCAATTTTAGCTAGGGAAGATACCCATTTTGTTGGGACTCCGAGCGCGAGTGGATCACACAAAATTTAATATTTTCTTTAATAAAATAAAAATATATTTAACGAAGTTTCTTTTTATAAAAGATAATCTCTTAAAACCTAAAATCTCAACTCCCTCGCGCCTCTATTCTATGCCTTAGCCTAGCCGTAGAGTCTCTTGCCGGTTTGTTGGTCATCTCTTCCCTTTCCAAGCCTTCGTCGCCGGTGGCCTCTCAGATAACCTCGCCGGTAGCCCGTTGTAACAAACTTTCCCGCTTAAACGAGTCCGGTAACCTGTTTGTTCTTGAATTTGAATGTTCTCTTTACCCTTTGAGGTGTTTCTTGTCACCTCCCTTTTTTTACCGCTGGTGAGCTCTAGCCCTCTCGGTGGCATATGAGGGGAAGAAGAAACGCGATGTTTTTTAGTTGAAATTTTGGAAAAGATATAGTGTTGTTTTTTTTTCTCTCTTTTCGAGTTCTTGAGGAAGATTGGGTTGCTATTATTCTTCTCTAGAGATTTTAGGAAAACACAGTGTAGAGAGCTCTTTCTCTGTTGGAAGTTTCTATTTCAGGAATTTTTTACTCTTCCATTCTTGTATTAACAAGGAATCAAGGTCAGGTTCCATTTACTCTTAGAATGTTGTTTAATCTTTGAATTAATTGTCTATGTGATAATCTCCTCTGAATGATGAAATGAATAGATCACATAGAAATGATACTTCAATTTGATCATCTTTTTGATGAAGAAACAAAGCTTCTTTGTGAATATCCATACCATGGCTGCCTTTACTTATCAATACTGGAAACATTTTTTATGACTTGGTTAGTCATTTGGGGCTCAATTTTTTTTTTTCATTTTTCATGCTGCCCCCTTTGTTCAAATATTGCTGAAATTGCATTTGGAATTCATTTTTATTTCTCTTTGTTGTTTCTTGGTTAAATACAGGTTTGGAAACATTTTTAATAACTTAAATAGCCATTTGGTGGCTTAGTTTTGGCTTGTTGGTGGCCTATTCCTTTTGGTTGTTTGCTAATTTCGATCTAGCTCTTATGTGGAAGTTCGATTACATTTCCTATAACTCTCTTTATTTGAACTTCAATACTGGAAATATTTTTAATGACTTGGATAGTCATTTGGGGCTGAGTTTTTTTTTATTTTTCTTGCTGTCCTTTTTGTTCAAATTTTGCTGAAACTGCATTTGGAATTCATTTTTATTTCTCTTTGCTGTTTCTTGTTTAAATACATGTTTGAGATCAATTTTAATAACTTGAATAGCTCTTTGGTGGCTCGATTTTGGCTTGTTGGTGGCCTATTCCTTCTAGTTATTTGCTGGATTCGATTTAACTCCTATGTAGAAGTTCAATTATGTTTCCTAGAGCTCCCTTCACTTGAACTTCAATATTGGGAAAATTTTTAAAAGGTCTAGATAGTCATTTGGTGGCTCGTTTTTGGCTTGTTGGCGGCCTATTCCTTTAGGTCATTTGTTGGATTTGATTTAACCTTTATTTGGAGGTTCAATTACATTTCTTGTAATTCTCTTTATCTGAACTCCGACATTGAGAACATTTTAATGATTTGGAAATACATTTGGAATTTGGGTTTTTAATATTCTTTGTTGCCCTTTATTCAAATATATGATGAAAATCATTTTTATGACTCGGGAAATATATTTGGGATACGGTTCTTTCTCCCTGTTGTGGTTCGGTTTCGATCCCTGCTCTTTACTAGAATTGATTCTGATTCTTTCTTGTTTGGATTCAGTTTCAGTTCTTGATCCCTATTGTGGTTCGGTTTCTGGTTCCTGCTCTTCTTTAGAATTGGTTATGGTTTCTACTCCCTATTAAGGCTCGTTTTTTTTCTTTAAGCTTCTTGCTGACCCTTATATAAAAAAAAACCTGCTGGCATTCATTTTATGATTTGAAAATATATATTTGGGACTCAGTTTTTTATGTTCTTTGCTGTACTTTGTTTGAATACTTGCTGACAGCCATTTTTTAGGTTTGAAAAGTGCATTTGGAATATGGTTTTGGTTCTCTTTGCTGCTCCCTTGTTTGAGCATATATAGGAGATCATTTTAACAGTTGTTTGGGGCATGTTTCTATACTTCTTGCTACCTCTGTTTGAAGGTATATTGATATCGATCGTTTGATTTTAAATAAACAGATGGGGGCTGACTTCTATGCTCATTGCTACTTCATTTAAATGCAAGAAATAAAGGAATATTTTTTATTTGAATATTTACTTTGGAATTGTAGTTCTCGTACCTTTCGTTGCCTTATTTGAATGCATAAATTAAAACTTAGGAGGAATATTTACTTAATCCTTAAAGTATTGCTGGAATTGGTTGTCTGGTTGCATAAATTTCATGAGTTTGAATTTGATAATATGAGGGTTTAAGCACATTTATCTTTGGAAAGTTGATAGAGTATGTAACGATCATAGGTACAGGTTTAAAGTTTGAACCCAAAGGTAGAAGATAAATGTTATAGAAAGGCTTAATTGATTCCTTCTCCCATTTCCTTGATATGAAATATATATACAAAATTTGTTGAATGATCATATAAAATATTGAGGTGGCCTATTAGTTCGAGACGAGGGGTAACAAGCAATGATGCAAAAGAACCATTTGACAGCTTAGTTTTAAGCTGAAATATAAAATCAATATTCAATTTGTGTGATGCCCTTTCACCCCTAGATCGTCAATAGCACTAACCCTTTTTCAAAAGGTTCGAGAATTGATATCCACAAAAAGAACAGATACTACAGACATTGCACAGATGCTACACCCACAAAAGAATAAATACTACAGACATTGCACAGATACTACACTCGCAAAAGAACAGATACAACACTACACTGTAGACACCATACCCTGACTAATACATGCATACATTGGATATCACCTATACGTACATTTCATACATCACATAGTACATCTTGCACACCATACACAGATACACTACATATCTTTATTTGATGGATCTAAGTATTATCATATCACCTTCTTTATACTGCAGACACTATATCCACACACTACACCCTACACGACAGATATTACGTATCATGTATAGATACTACGGGTTTCACACAGATATTACATTTGCACAAAAAATAGATATTACACTCATACACACTATATAGTTCACACACTACGCCATACACGACAAATATTACACTTCACAGGCACATGTACTTTATGTTGATAAGTTCAGATACTACATTTCATGTATTGAGGAGTTCAGATACTACTTCGTTCACATATTCACTAAATGATAGGGTCTAAGACTGTCTGATTATATGGGTGATTTGTTGGTGGCCTCTAGTTGATGTTGATAGGTTGACCTCGATATATCAATTGCCCGTGGGATCAAGATAAAGAGAAAAGGGGTCTAGTATGAGCCTAGCCCCAAATTGAAATCTAATATCCCATCTTGAGATTTTCATATGCTCATCATTTAACTTTTCTTTTATAATCTGCAAATGTTTACCTAACCCATTTATATCATTATAATCTGTTTTGAAGCTTTTACAAAATTTGATCCGGTACGTTTTTATCTATTTAATTTTTGTACTTTATTTTCTGCATATTTCTTTTTATTTTGTACTGTACTGTACTTTGCTACATGTCTCATGCACTTTCTTACCACATCCTATAGCGTAGTCTCTTCGTCTGTTCTTTGTTGTACTCTATACATTTATTAGTATTCATGCTTTAGTTACTACCTTTTTAGTATGTTTATGCAATCCTCTAGGATAGGTCGTTCGAGGCATGGTATTCTTTTATCTTGTATTCTCTCTTCTCTCTCTTCTCTCCTAAGAACGAGACGACGATGTGGTTGGTTGACGATTCATCTCCGGACAACGATCGAGACAACTACCAAAGACGAAGGGATGAGCTTATGCAGAACCTCGATAGATTTAAATAACATACCTATAGGACGTCGAGGTTGTTTGTTTGGCACGATGTAAATTCTCACATTATCTTTTAGGACTTTCTACGATTTTTATATATCGTATGATATAAGTCCTAAACTTTTTAGGATTCTGAGGTGGTCATTTAGTACGCATAAATCCTCACATTTTTGCGGACTATTTGCATATGACGTGTAGATACAAGCACCGAACATCTAAATAACTCGCAAGACTGAAATATCACATAATTTCTCTTTCAAAGATGTAAAGCCAAACCATAGATTAGTTAGAGATGTCATTGATTCTTCTTCAGTATCTTCGACATCTCCTACTTTTTGTTCCTTTGGATTCTGAAAATAACTGTTCTTATTTGAACCTATCCCATTTGACTTTTCCTACGAACAATCGTGGAAACTTGAACGTTGAATTCTTGAAGACAAAACCTTTGATCATTATCGAGAGTTTTCTTTGGTGACTTCGGTTGTCTAAGATGTAATTAACTATAGAGGCTTGCTCCTATAGGGAATTTAAGAACCCAGATTAATCTAAACCCTATCTAACCTGTGTATTAGATAGGGGATTTTGTCGGCTATAAATTTTGTAGACCAAAATAAAGTCATAAACTTTTAAGTTTAAATAGTTAAGCCTACTAATAAGTGATATGTCCGTCCTTCAAGATGATATATCATTTATGGTATCGTGCTCAGCTGTTTAAACTATTAGATATATGAGGTCTACTCGATCTCACCGTTTTTTTTTAAATAAAAAGATACCATTTTCACAAAATTAAAATTACATTATATATATATATATATATTAAATTCNATATATATATATATATATATATATATATATATATATATATATATATATATATATATATTAAATTCAAAATTTAAATTTTAAAATCTTATTTTTGAAAGAAAGATAGCCAACAATTTCTGGCGACTCCACTGGGGAATAGTTCCTCTCTCCATTTTGATCAAGAGGATTTGCTTTCAAACATTGGTGGTGTGCTCATACCCCTAATGGGTCAAATTATCATTCTTCTATTGACATACTTCACTCATTTCTTCCTTGAGTAGGTATTGCCAACTCCTTTGATTCTGGAGCCACTTTTAATCACCCATAAACATAAAGGTTCCAAAATCCTTAAATTCTAAATAGAATGGATTCCTCATAGGTGTGAGATGTTAGGAGACAATTCGTAGGAGTGAGTTTGATTCAAGAAGCTTTCTCTTTAAATCACGAACACATGTCCTACATATCCTACTCTTTCCTTTATTTATGACATTTTGATTTGATTATTTAAAATCTATAAATAAAGCTTAAGATGTATATATATAAAGAAATTTGTTTGGATAAGTCTCGAAAGAGACATCCAGTTGAATGGTTTGATTTGATTCAAGATAGTCATCCTAAATTGCAGCAACCATGGCTGCAAGCATCGTGAGTCTAATTTCTGAAAATTTTGAAATTACGAAAAATGACTACACCAAAGTTGATCTTCTCCTTCGACACTGGAATGGACTTGGCTGTAAAAAAGAATGAGCTGCCTGACAAAGCCGTCATTCTCTCTGGACAAGGATTTGACAATACTGACATTAAGTTTGGAGACATTATCGTCGCTGTACTGAGAAATAAAATCCCTGAAATGGTGGAGCCCATAGTAGAATTTAACCTGAAGTTGACACATGCGTTCCCACCTTTGAAAAGGATGTCAGCTGAAAAGAACGTTGCCACTGTTACAAAGATTGCTAAAATTGTCAAGGATACCATGGAGACAACTGCTACTATCCCCACCACTCTAATCACTACACCTGTCACTTTCCCCGCTCGACTTAAAGGGAAGGAGATTCAGGTAGATGACGAGCCTGTCGCTGTAGAGGGTTCAACGTTCTTGACAGCACCTTCTGTGTTTAAAATAGGGTCTAGTTCGAGTTCTGCACCTCTGACCAGGACTCAGAGAAAGAACAAGAACTGAAAAATAGCCAAGATCAAGAAAGTGAAAGCTGCAGATGTTTTTGCCTCGATTTTCTTGGATGAAGATGAAGAAATTGGATTACTTGAGACCTCCCCTCTCTTAAGAGGGAGCAGGTTTCATCCACTGTCTGCTGCTTTTAATGAAGAGGATGTCCAGAAGATCGCTGCTGCACCGTCTCAATTTTACAACCGTTATAGTCAAGTACATACCAAAGGATTCGTACCATTAGCATGAGTTCATATGGTTTTTGAGAAGCTGGCAAAGAAAGAAAGATGTTTTGTTGATGAAATCCTCAATAGGATGGGGGGCACTCTGTCACCCCAGATGAGGAGACAGATATTGAAGAACGATAGGTTCGTTTTGCAACCTGCAAAGAAATTTGAGAAAAGGTGAGAAGGTTTGCTTCTGCAAACCTCTCGAAAAGTTCGTTCAGATGATTGTCATTTAAGTGCCACCTCTGCCACTCCACAACCACCCAGGATTCCTGTCAGACAACGTTTGGGAGCCCATGTTCCTCCCATTTTTGTCGTCGTCACTCCTACCGCCATTCTTTCCCCAAATTTTAGGGGACGAAAACCCATTAAATATCATCTTGGGCCAAGAATAAGTGTACCCAGGGTACAGGATAAGCCCTTACCATGGTCAGAAAGATCAAGGAATAGTAAAAGATTACTTGTTGAAGTGTCTGGTTCAGACACTAGGGGGGCCACCGATTCTCAACATATGGATGTCACCAATAAGTCACTTGACCCCAAGCTACTTGTATCTGAGAAGATGATTTGGTGACCTAAGGTCGTTGAACCAACACATAAGGAAGAGCCCATGATTGAAAATTCCAGAGAAAATTCCACATGTGACGTGTTGCCTGTTGCAATCGCCGTTGAAAACGTTGCTTATCAGTTGTCACAGACTGATCTCAAGGTGTCTAAAAAAGACCCAATTGAACTAAAGGTAGAAAAGGTCAGAAAATACATTAAACAGTTTTCTAAAGAAAGAGAAGATGAATTGGATGATGAAGAGGATTTGACTAATTATATGGATGAAGATTTCACCGAGATAAATGTGGTGGAAACCCGAGCATCTTCGTCCTTACGAGAGGCACCAAGAGAGGAGAGTGCTGTGGAAATATTGCAAAAGATTATTCGCAGATGGAGTACATGAAAGCAAAAATGGAAGAAATGATGGCTGCTATTATGACTTTATAAAGCCAGCCACAGTCTCCAAAGATAGTGCCTGTTGAGGTAAACCAACCGGATGTGGTACAGATCGATGATAATAAAAAGGAATCCAATTCTGTTAATGAAGAAGAATAAGGTAAGAAAGACAGAATTCAATACCAGAGAAGGGCATTAAAAGTATGATAGAACAGCAGGTGAAAGAAACTTTGATACAATCCAAAGGCGGTGCATCAATTCTAAGGGGTAAACCATATCCTAAAGAATTTGATGTCGTGCAATATCCCAAGGGTTTTGTATCACCTCTGTTTAAAACTTTTGATGGAACAGGAAACCCTCGACAACATGTGGCATATTTTTGTGCCAGTTGTTGCAATGCAGGGGAAATGATGCTCTACTCTTCCGACAGTTTGTCAGTAGCCTATCGGGAGTGGCATTTGATTGGTATGCAGAATTACTAAATGGTTCCGTTAAAACGTTTGCAGAATTAGAAGATCTCTTCATTAAACGATTTGCCGGGGCTCGACACCATATCACTGTTGGTGACTTAGTGATCGAGAAACAAAGAACAGATGAAACTCTAGTGGATTACATTCTGCATTGGAGGAATCTAAGCATGAAATGCAAACCACAACTTCAAGAATAACATACAATTAAAATCCTGTTAAAGAGTATTCATGGACCAATTGCTTTCCTCCTCAAGGTATTCACGATTAAAACTTTTGAAAAATTACTCAGTAATGTCGGGAGTCTTCAAGAGGAAGCTAAACAACTTGGTTTCATTGAGAAATTTGAAAAATAGAGACCCGTAAAAGTCTTCAAGAAAAAATCCGGGATTTTTGCGACTATTGATAAGGGTAAGTAGCCATTGGAGATAAAAGTTGAACAACCACAACCAAGCCATCAGCCTCCTCAGCAATATCGTACACAATCATCCCAACAGAGGACTTATCAGACAAATAATAGATCAGTTCCAACCCTGACAGAGCGTTTAAACAAAGTATATCCTTTTAAAGATGAAGCAGTTGGTAAAATGTTTCGTAATCTGATCAAGAAACTAGGATTCAGCTTGCCATAACCAAAAAAGCCCGATGAGGTTGATAAGAAGGATCACCCATTATATTGCCCATATAATAGAAAGATTGGACATACACTGGAGAATTGCTTTTCTTTCAAGAATTGGTTGCAATATAATCTTAGGGACGGGAACATAATGATCCCAAAAGTGTATATGAAAGAACCTGGACAAGGTTCAATCAATATAGTTTTGGTTGGTCCTATTGTTCCGATCGATCCTTACGCAGTTGAAGATGGGTGGAATACAGTTTGGACAAAGTCTTCAAAGAAAATACTGAATCAAATTTAGAATAATTCAATACAAGCCACAATTCAAGATCGAGAACTTGTTAAACCAGTATTGTTGATTACGGTAGAAGAAGATTCGAAGAAGACCCATCGAAAAGCTGAAATGTGAAATGAAACTCGATTATCCAAGACTAGTTACTACAGATTTGAGAGAGAAATCTCTCAAACCACTGACTTTGTATGATTTCTTCTTTGCTCCACCAGGGGTATGTAGTATTATGGAATTTGACTTTGGCTACATTCTGATTGTTTCTGTTGATGAAATAATTAGTGATGTCTCACCTAATCTCGATACTAATCTCAATCTTTTTGATGATTCTCAAATCGTACAGAGTTCTGACACATGTGACGGTAAGCCAGGAGGAAATAGTAATGATAATAATTATGATTCAGAAGAAGATGCGCCCATTTTTCAATTTCATGGATCGCCGATTGCAATAGAGTTGGAGTCTTCAGATTCAGAAAGAATCCTAGAGGAATCAGTTACTCCAGCTCATGTAGAGGCAGTTCCAGAATCAAGTCATGATTCAAAAGAGGTGATAGAAATAAATTTTAGAAAGGGAAAAGTATTACATCCGAGAATGGGTCCAAAGGATGCAATAAAACAAACAATTATTCAGGATAATCCAGTCCCATCGATTGATGAAACGCCTGTCCGAAATGGAGATGAGAAAACAAGTATTAAAGTGGACTATAATGTACTAGCCCATCTTAGGAAATTACCTGCTAAGTTGAGTATATACGATGCCTTAATCCTATCAAAGGAAATGAGAGAAGATTTAATAAAAGCTTTGCTAGATCCAGAAATCTGTTTAGCTCAACTTGCCAATACTTCCTCAGATGAGGTTTGTCCATTAAGAGAACAAGCAAAAATAACGTTCATAAATGATGATTTACTACTTGGGACTGCTGATCATAATCGTTCGTTGTATATTTCTGTCAACATCGACAACTTCATGCTCTTCAAAGTATTAGTGGATCCAGGGGCATCCATTAATATAATGAGTTTATGGACTTTGACGTATTTGGACATAGACGCAAGATAATTGACTGCTGATAAGATGTGTTAAGAGGTTTTAACCAGAAAGGAGAAAAAGCTCTTGGATCAATTACATTACTGATGAGAATTAGAGAATTAGTAACAGCTACGAAATTCCATATCATTGATTCTGAGACTTCGTTCAATTCTCTCTTGGGCCGACTCTGGATTCATGAGAATAGTTTAGTTCCTTCGTAATTACACCAATGCATAAAATATTCTTTGGAAGGACAAGAATATTGTATAAAGGGAGATCTACATCCATTTTTGATTCATGAAATAGGCATTCATGAAGATGCCAATTACTATACTGCTCTGAAAAAGAATGTTACGCTTCAAGATGATATTACAAGAAATGTAAAGGGTCCAGAGGATATACAAAGACAAGGTCATTCGATACTGATTCAAAAATGTTTTATTACCCCTTTACAACAAGAGGGTGAGAGTTCCTCTAGAACTCGTATCCGAGGTAAAGGCCGGGGACCAGGTCGCGGAAGGAACGATAAAATTGTTGAACAAAAGAGTCCAATCATCAACATTGGTTTGGAAGACAGTTATAAAGATGAAAAAATGAGGAAAAGCATAACGATGATTAACTAGAAGAAACCTCTTTTCAAAATTTATTTAGAAGACGAAGAGAAACTTGATTATGGTTCAATGTATTGGATTAATCGTTATGTACAAACTATGGCCCTCACCACAATTTCTACTCATAAAATTGAGGGTCAGATGGTCAAAGAGGTACATAGTGCAGGTATGAAAGCGATTAAGTTTCATCGTGGTTCTTCATCCTCTAGTTTTGAAATCAATGTAGAACTAGAAGATGAGCTTTCTTCCGAGTTAATGGAATTACCTGTTGATTTGTATTCAAAATCTTGTTCAGCGCGGTCTGGTACCTAAGAAATGGTCGAAAAATCAATCACAATACTTTGAGAAACTTTGGAATAATGATAATCAAGCCTTTAATTCCAAGCAATATCTTGGATTCGGCACAGTAGGGCCTGTTGATGATACATAATTTTGCTTAGTTGTTACTAATAGACATGAAAATGATTGTTTGGAAGTTCTGAACAACTATGAAGAGTCTAAAATTGACGATGCCCCACCTGAATTTGAAGAAGAGATTAAATCAACAGTAGATGAGTTACAAGAAATTAACCTGGGTACCAAAAAGGATCCGAGGCCAATTTTTATTAGTTCTCTACTTGGTGAAGAAGAATCTATGAATATGATTAAGCTATTGATAGAGTTCAAAGATTGTTTCGCTTGGAGTTATGAAGAAATGCCCGAATTGGCGCCAGAAGTTGCAGTACATAAACTGGGCCAAGATCCTACAACTATTCCAATTAAGCAAGCTTCAAGAAGAATGTGTCTTGATATTTAACAACAAGTTATAAATGAAGTCAAGAAGTTAATAGACGCTAAATTCATACAGGAGGAACAATATCCTACGTGGTTAGCTAGTATAGTGCCAGTTAAGAAAAAAATGGACAAATTCGTATCTGTGTGGACTTTAGAGATTTGAATAAAGCATGCCCAAAAGATGAGTTTCCTCTTCCAATTCCAGAATTGATGGTGGATATTGCATCGTCTCATGAAATTTTCTTTTTCATGGATGGATCATCTTGGTATAATCAAATAAAAATGGCTCCAAAAGATAAAAGATTTATAGCTTTTCGAACGCCAATTGGAGTTTATTGTTATACCGTAATGCCTTTCGGATTGAAGAATACTGGTGCAACATATCAACGAGCGATGACAAGGATTTTTGATGACCTCATTCATAATCAGGTGGAATGTTATGTGGATGATTTGGCCATCAAAAGCAAATAGAAAGAAGATCATCTATACAATTTGAGAATTGTTTTTGAACGGTTACGACAATTTAACCTTAAAATGAATCCCCTAAAGTGCGCATTCGGTGTGACTTCTGAGAAATTTTTAGGGTTTGTTGTTCGTCACCACTGGATTGAGATTGACCAGGGTAAGATTAAAGCCATCTTGGAAATGCCACCCACTAAAAATTTAAAACAATTACAATCTTTTCAACGGAGGCTGACATATTTAAGATGCTTTATTTCTAATTTGTCAGGAAGGTGTCAACCTTTTTCCGTGTTGATTAAAAAGGATGCAAAGTTTATTTGGGATGATAAATGTCAACAAGCTTTCAAGAACATTAAGCAATATCTAACGACACCTTCTCTCTTGGCAGCGCCCATTTCGGGTAGACCTTTAATACTTTATACCGCAGCTTTGAATGATTCCCTCGGAGGTCTCTTAGCCCAAGTCAATGATAAAGGAAAAGAGAATGCTCTTTATTACTTAATACGTCGTTTAATTCCAGCGGAAATGAAATATCCTCCAATCGAGAAATATTGTTTGGCTTTAATCTTCACAGTTCAGAAACTCCGTCACTACATGCTTTCTCACAAAGTCAACCTTATCTCGAAGTTTAATCCATTGCAATATTTAATGACCCGACTAACGCTTTCCGGTAGGTTATCAAGATGGGCCATGGTTTTATTGCAATTTGATATAACTTTTTTCCACTCCGAGCTGTGAAAGGACAAATCCTAGCAGATTTCCTCGCGGCATACCCATTACCAGCTAGTTCCCTTCTTGATGATGATTTGCTAGATGAACAGATAATGGATGTGGAAAATTCCAAGAGTCGACGTTGGGAACTATATTTTGATGGGGCTTCTTCGGCACAAAGAGATAAAGAATTGAAAACAATAATACCTGGTAAAGCAGGGATTAGATTGATCTTCACTACACTGGAAAAGGGGATGTTAAGGTATTCTTATCATTTGACAGAACCATGCACGAATAATGAGGCAGAGTACGAAGCATTGATAACAGGGTTACAATTATCAATATCAATGGGTATAACTAATATTAATATTTACGGAGATTCACAGTTGATCATTCAACAGGTTGTTGGGCAATACAAAATTTTGAAGCCTAAATTGGAACAATATCATCGTTATACAATGAAGTTATTAGAACAGATTCCAGACGTGACAATATGCAGAATCCCAAGGTGAGAAAATACTCTCGCAGATGCTTTGGCTAAACTTGCCAAGGATTTTACAAGTCCACAAGAAGATTCAATCAAGATCACTGTTCAAGGACTTCAGGTTTTGTCCCAGATCGATGTAGATACTTTGGACAAATTGGGTAAAGAGGAAACAGTAATGACAGCCACCGAAACTACAGAAGACTGACGTCAACCTTTCACAGAATATTTACAAACAGGAAAGCTGCCAGATGATAAATCAGTAGCATATCAAATAAAAAAGTGAGCCTTATCTTATGCTTTAATAGATAATGTTCTTTATCGAAGGTCTTTTGACCAAAATGTGGTTAAGATTCTTGAATGCTACAGAAGCTCAAGAAATCGTTAAAGATGTACACTCAGGACTTTGGGTGCTCATCAGTCAGGTTCGAAGATGAAGATGAAAATTAAAAGACTAGGGTATTACTGGCCCTCGATGTGACCGACTGTATGAAAATCGCCAAAAGTTGTCACCAATGCCAAGTACATGGAGTGGTCTTGCACCACCCCCAAAATGTGTTACACCCAACAGTTGCGTCATGGCCGATTGAATGTTGGGACACAGATGTGGTGGGTCCTATAGACCCTCCATCTTCAAAGGGACATCGGTTCATTCTAGCCACTACTGATTACTTCTCAAAGTGGGCAGAGGCGATACCGTTGAGAGAAGTAAAAGCACAACATGTCTTACAATTCTTCAAGAACCAAATTGTCTATCGTTTCAGAATACCACACAGAATTATTTCAGACAACAGGTTTGCATTCAAAAGCATGAGGATCAATAATTTTGTCAGAAGACAAGGAGTTGATTGGCATTATTCTACAATTTATTATCCGAGAGCTAATGGATTGGCCGAGGCTTTTAATAAGACTCTCATCCAAATTCTAAAAAAGACCTTGGACGGAAATAAAAGGAATTGGCATGAGCAGTTATTAGAAGCCTTATGGGCCTATAGAACTACGTTCAGAACTCCAAACCATTCTACACCTTATGCTCTTGTGTATGGGTCCGCCGAGGCTATGTTACCTTTAGAAGTTCAACTTCCTTCTCTCAGGGTTGCCATTGCCAACAAAATCACTACTGAAGAAAATGCCAAATTACGACTGGGAGAATTAGAAAGTTTGAAAGGAAAATGATTGGTAGCACAACAAAATTTGGAATTATATCAAGCCAAGATGATTCAAGCACATGAAAAATTGGTCCGCCCCAGGACTTTCAAAGTTGGCGATTTGATCGTTTTCCTTAGAAGACCTATTCCTGCACATCACAAGATAGGAGGCAAATTTGAACCAACATGGGAAGGACCGTTCGTGGTTGAAAGGCTCTACTCTGGAGGAGCCTACCAATTGATAAATTGCCAAGGAGAAAGACCTATGCTTCTTGTTAATGGACAATTTCTGATGAAATACTATGCATCATGATGTTTCAAAAGAGCGAACTTTAGAAATAAAGTCTTGTTCTTAGAAGCACCGGTGTTTTAATTATAAC
>JXCR01058422.1:109638-131828 GCA_002079205.1 Phalaenopsis hybrid cultivar
ATACATGTTTGTATATATATATACATAAATATAAATTAAGATATGTACATAAGAAGTACATTTTGTAATATACGTGTATATAAATATATATGTTCATATAAATCATTAAAATATAAAAATTTTTCATATTGTTCTTGCTTAAAAGCCCGGTCTAACATACTGATTGTTTTCCTGTATAATGCAGGAGAATGTCAGGAGAAAGACTTATCTTCACATTCAAGAATGGCATTGGTTTTGCCTTTGATAAGACAAAAGTTGAAGGAGCGTTGGTTGAATTTGATTTCAACTTTGATCAAATTGAGCTAGATTATGAAAGCTCAGCTTTAACTGTGGTGAACAAAGATGAGTTTTGCAAGCAGAAGCCTGTGCTGAAATTCAAAAATAAGAATCAATTCATTGCTGAGAAGAAAAGGAAATTAGAAAGAATTGATGAGGCTGAATCAAGCAATGCTACAATTAATTGGATGAAGTCAATGATAATGACCTCTAAGGGCGAGCTTGTTGGTGCTACTCCTACCGACGATCAGCCGAAAGGTAAAGCAACACTTACTCGTACGCAGAAGAGGAATCGAAATCGCTGTATCCATAAGATGATGGAACAATTGAAAGAATAAGGGGAGTATAAAGATACTATTGCTCAGATGGCAATCAAATTAAAAGGAAAAACCCCAGATCAGCCGATTGAAATGCCACCTAAATCTATGAAAACTGGAAGAGAGGTGACTTTCAAGGAAAGAGAGATTAAAGAAAGAAGCATGGAAGTTGATGAGTAGGTCACGTCATTTGTAGATCATTCCAGAGCATGAATTGGAGAAATATGAAAAGGTGAGAAAACAAAATTTTGAGCATTTTCAAAGGTTTCAGGGTAAGTATGCTAATATACTGGAAGGGTTGGAACTGCACACCAACGTGTTCACCAGCAGTGAACAAGACGACAATGTAGAACGTGTTCTTTTGGAGCAAGAAATGGGACGTGCTGGTCGGCTAAGAAGAAGGACATATTCTGAGCCGAGAAAATGGAAACGAGATAAGAGAAGGGTTACGATCCAATATGGTTACTGTTACACTTTTGTCCAAGATAAAGAAGGAAATCCTCCCGGGATAATTCGTCACAATGAGGTTGACCCGTTACCGTCAATCATCAAGAGGATAATTAAACTATTAGTGACCTGGCATATACTTCCAGCAGATTGTATCCCAAACAGCTGTATAGTTAATATCTACGAAGCTGGTGACTGTATCCCTCCGCACATCGATCATCATGATTTTGCAAGGCCATTTTGCACGGTATCATTTATAAATAAATGCAATATCATGTTTGGAAAAAAAATTCAGATCGTTGATGACGGAGAATTTCAGGGTTCCGTAGAGATTCCTTTGCCTGTGGGCTCTGTGTTGATATTGAAGGGAAATGGTGTTGATGTGGCCAAACACTGCATCCCTGGAGTGCCATATCTGAGGGTTTCAATAACCCTCAGATGGATGAATGAGGATAAGGTACCATTTCGGTTCAGACCCGATCCTGAGATTGAGAACTTGCGGCCTTTTAAGTTGTAAGTTGTTTAAAGACAACACACCTCAGTATATATCTAGGAGAGATCATTTCTATTTTTCTGATGATATGTTAGAAGGTGAGGCTAGTCTTTATACAACCTACTATTTCAACACAACTGTCGATGACAAAATATAGCTAGATGATACACAAGACTGGATTCAATCATACGTCTTCAGTATTGGTGAATGAGGAAGTATTTTGATATATGAACTACACAGTAATGATTCCAAAGAAGATGTTTGATTACATGAAATCAAACAACATTGTATTCGACATCAGATGATATTCACGATATGACAAATTGAAGACAATATATTGGAACTTCTTTTCGCAGTTATGAATGCAGATTTGGGCAATTGATTGAGAAAATAAACAANTGACTTTGAATTGAATTGACTCGCCCGTCGGCAAACTCGTCCGGACGACCCCGGATGACGAAACAGACCGCACCGATGCGTCCAGGATGTTGAATCTAGCTAGGAAAGACACTCATATTGTCGGGGTTACGCGCACGCACAGTTTGCACGGAAATCGATGCATTTTTCTCCTTTAGCGGGATGCGGACCCGGACTCAACCCAGGTTTGACTCGGGTTCGATTCAGGCTGGACTCGGGCTGAGCACGGGCTAGGCACCAGCTCACCTGAATTTGAAATTCAAATTTCAAAATTTAAATTAATTATTTAAACTCTTCCTTGATTAAAATTAATTATTTCCATTTAATCCTCCCTAGATTTGGAAATCAATCAATTCCCCGCCGAGGTAACGGCCTCCCCCGAGCTCCTCTCTCCAGCTCGCCTTCTCTCCCTCCTGCTGCACGCATCGAAGTCTCTGATCATCCTCCGCTCTGCGCTTCCTCGACTCCCGCTCGCCTTCTCCCCCTCTCTGCACTGCGCCTCTTCCTCCTCTCGACAGACCCCCGCGTCTCTCTTCCTCTCTGCGTCGAGACCGCTCGAGCCTGTTTCGTCCTCCGCTGCACCAAAGCCCTCGCTCGCCTGTCCTCTGCCGCATCGAAGTTCCTCCGCTCGATCTAACTCTTTTCGACGGCTCGCACTTCTTCTCCTCGCAACGACGAATTCCTGGCCGAATCCCCCTCTGTCACCGAAGCCTGTGGCTCTCCTCTCCCGATTCGTCTTCACAGAAAAGCATCGGATTAACCTGCTTCGTCCCTCACGCTCGAAACTCTCGCCTTCCTTTAGAGCCCGCCTTCTTCCTCCCCTCTCGGTAAGATTCATCTCCTCCGCTTGCCTCTGCGCCGAGACATTCCTCTGCCTCGCCTACCCCTCGCGCGATCTCCTCCTTCTCGCGTCGAAGTCTCTCACTCGCTCACCCGCTCCTCTCGGCGACTGGATCGAATCCCCGATCGAAGCATATCTGCTGCCTGCTCAATCCCGCTCTCCCTCTGCGCTCGACAAACCCTTGACTGAAATCCCTCTCGCCTCCTATACTCTCCCGCGCGACAGAGGTTCCCGATCCTCTTCGTTCGTGCAACCAGAAGCCCTCCGTCACCTCCTTCCTCGTCCGACAGTTTCAGTCTCCGCTCATTCACGAACCAAAGCCTGCGAACTCTCTGTTCGTAAGCTCCCATCGAGGCCACGTCCTCCTCTCACGCGGCACCCAGCTCGATTCGACCTCCCTCTTCCTCACACACGCAGGAGAAGCGCCCGAATCTCTTCCTCACTCGACTGAAGCTGCTTGTTGTGTCCCTGCTGTGTCTAAGTAAGGTAAGGTCAGGTATATTCTTCCAACTATTGCATCTTATGTCTATCAAATTATTTACATAAATTTAAAAATAGAATGCTCTCCTCTCCACATGAACACATTCTTACTGATTTTGGAAAAATATAAACAATATTTCGATTATATGTTATTGCTGATTTTAAATGTTTAGTTGTTGGTTTTATGTTTCAAGCATCTAAATGCAAATATTATGGGTTCCAATGATCATCTACTTGCTGGTTTTAAATGTTCTGTTGTTGGTTTATGTTTCAAATACTTAAATGCAATATTGTGAAGTCCCAATAACCATTTACATGCTGATCTTAAATGTTATGTTGCTGATTTTATGTTTCAAGCATTTAGATGCAAACATTATGAGGTTCCAATGACCATTCACTTGTTGGTCTTAAATGCTCATTTGTTGATTGTGTACTTCGAGCTCTTTAAAAGGAATACTACGAGGCTCGAGATGACCATTATTCCAGGGCTTGAATGCCTCTTTGCAGGTCTATGTTCTTTCATTTCCGAATGCCTCCTTTGGGGGTTGTTTTATATGTTGTTTGGTGGATTTAAATATTACGATTTTTATGGCTTTGTCAACTGACTCACGTTCTATTTTAAAGACAATTTGTCAACTGATTTTGGAGAGTTTACACACTATTTTGGACTGAATTTCCTAACTGATTTTGGGATATTTAAAATGAAGCATTGATCTTACATGAGAGCTGTTTGGGAATTTTAAAATTACTGTTTTAGGGCTGATTTTAAGAGCTTTACTTACTGTTTTGGGGGCACTAAACCAATCAATTAGGGATTGTTTTAATCACTGTTCTGGAGGATTTAAACTTATCATTTGGGGGATGTTTTAATTGCCGTTTTGCTGAAATTAAACCCCTTATTTGGGACTGTTTTAGTCGCTGTTTAGTGGAACTAAACCCATCATTTGGAAACCGTTTTAATCATTATTTTGGAGGATTTTGTGTTCCATTTAAATGCTGTTTGAAGTTGCCAATCACTGTACAGTGCTGTAGGAGTGTTGCGATGTGCTGAAATTAATTATTTGGAGTGCTGTGATGTGCTGAAATTAATTATTTGGAGTGCTGCGATGTGCTGAAATTAATTATTTGGAGTGCTGCGATGTGCTGAAATTAATTACTTGGAGTGTTAGTTGCTGCCCAGTGTCATAGGAAGCCGTCTATTTGCTGCCCATCACTATTTAGATGTCATAGGAAGTCACCTAGGAGCTTTCCACCACGATTTGGGTTCGTAGGAAGCCACGTAGGAGATGTCTATCACGATTTGGGTTCGTTTGGGAGTCATCTAGTTGCTGCCCATTGTTGTTTGGGTTCATAGGAACTCATACAGACATTATTCGAAATTCCTAGCTGCTGTCCGGAGTCGTAGGATCACCGTACACACTTGCTAGTTGTTTACCCGAGCCGCATGAGGTCGTAGGATCATCATACTAGCTCGTTAGGTGTAGTGAGGAGTTGTAGGAGGTCTTAGGATCACCTCTTTTGAGTTCCTAGCTGTTACTACAACTTGTTCTACTGTTTACTATTTTCTTACTTTCTTCTCTGCAATTTATTTAAACTCCCTGCAAATTATATTGTGTTTTGTGATAAACATGCAACAGGAATAGCAGCAGCAGATACATCACGTACGCAGGTACATTTTATTTATTGTTGTTCTTTTATTTTATTGCAAGTACTCTTACTCTGACACATTATGCAGGTACTGAATATAACCTCACTTTCAAAACAAAACCTTTTTTTTTTTAAATTAAACAACTTTTTCAAAATAAAAAAAAACATAACACGTTCTTTCGAACTTACGGGAGTCCCTCGGAGGAGGTAACCCACGGTTGCTAACGAGATCTCCCCGGTTTAAATGGGTTTCACAACTCGTTTAAACTAAGTAAGTTCAAAAGAAAATAGTGATGTCGGAAGGAGGGAACCGTGGAATCCTACCCGGTGTCGCTCTAATCAACTTGAACCCCCATTGAAACCAAAACTGTGAAGCACAAATCACCAATTTCAAACACTTAAACCCTTGAGTCATCGCGACGACAAGAGTTTGGAGCCAACTTTGTGGGCAGCACGACGAGGAGCTTGAAGCGAGCAACAAGAAGATCTTCTTCAACATTATCCCTTCCTAGCATAGTAACAACTCATAGGACTTCGAGGTAGCTCGCCTAGCGTGGCGTAAATCCCCATACTCCCTTTTTAGGCTCTTNGTGTAATTAACTATAGGGGTTTGCCTCTATGGGGAACTTGGAACCCAGATAAATTAAACCCTATTTAATATTTGTATTAAATAGGGGAACTTGTCGGTCATATATAAAAGATTCGCAGACTAAACGGATGTCACAAATCTCTTAGCTTGCTGGATTGGGTCTATCGCCGAGGTCTACACTTATCTTTCGGGAGGGTGTAGTATTCGCGTATCAGGCATGATTATGCAAACTATTGGATGAATGAGATCCATTGGGTCTCATTTTCAAAAAAACTAAAACACACTACTTTCAAAACCCAAACTATATATCTTTTATATTTAAATTAAATCTCAAAAAATTATTTTCATATATCATATTTTTCAAACAAATCTAATCAATCGAAAAAGTTGACCGACAGAAGGTAAGGAGACAAATTGAGGAGCACCTGCAGTGGTGTTGGTGGATAGTAGGAAAACTCACAACTTCATCTCAAATTGGGTCGTGGAAAAGTTGGGGTTAAAGTTGATAGATGAGAAGTTTTAGGATCATGATGGGGATAGAAAATGTGAAGGAAAGTCGATAAATTTGTAGGGGATTGGTGCTAACACTATAGAGCATACAGGTGGTGAAGGATTTTCTTCCCTAGCTTGGGAATTATTGATGTAATTTTAGAGTCGAAGTAGCTACAAATAATAGGACAAACAAGGGTAGATTGAAATTCTCGACTATGAAGATTATGATGGAAGAGAGGAAGGTGATATTGAGAGAAGATGCTAGCCTGTGTCTAACCATAGTCTTAGCAAACCAGGGTTAAGACGATATTGGGAGTAAGATTGGGAAATTTGGTGTAGTTGAGTCAATAGATAATATATGATCCCGATTTTATATGACAAGACGATGTATGTAGTTATAATCTTAATTTTTCCTTACTTATATTTCTTATTTTGCAACAGCGTCAAAAACTTGATTTCAAAGCAAATAAGAATGCAATTATTATATTTATTATGAAATGTGTTCCAATGACACAAGAATTTGACTATGACTCCAAGAGTGTTACTGCAACCCTTAGCTTTACCTGAGAAGGTCTGGGAGGAAGTGACGATGGATTTTACAGAGAAGTTGTCACAATTAGAGGGATTTATTGTGATAATGGTGATAGTGGATTGTCAGAGCAAGTATCCACACTTCATTCCATTGAGACGCTCTTAAATTGTTGTCTCAGTCTCTATTGTGCTTATACAGGAAGTGGTTCATTAGCATGTTGTTCCGGAATCCATTATATCTGACGAGGACAAAATGTTCCTCAACAATTTATGGAAGAAACTGTTCAGATTACAAGGGATAGCCCTAAAAAGGAGTACAACATATTATCCCATAAAAATGGCCAGACAAAGGCAGTCAATAGGACTATGGATACGTATCTGTGTTGTTTTGTATCAAATACGTCGAAGCTTTGGCCAAGGTAGATTGATTGGGTTGGGCATTGGTACAACAATCCATACCATACTACAGCACAAACCACTTCTTTCGGGATTTTGTATGGCCAGAATTTACCTCACCTAATACATTATGGGTATAGCACTATACCTATCCAGTGTAGATCAGTACTTGGAAAAGAGGGGCAGGATATTAGCAGAGCTCAACAGGCACCTACTAAAGGCCCAATATATCACGAAGAGAAAGGTTGATAGACATGGAAGGGAGGCATAATTTGGGCTCGGAGATATGGTTTATTTGAAAAGAAGACCTTACCAGCAGAAGACACTGGCCAGGAGAAGCGAGAAGTTTTCCCCATGAAATTTTGGACCCTATGAGATTGTGGCACGCATTGGGGCATTGGCAGAATGTTTAAGGTTATTACCATCACCATCATTGCATCCAATATTTCATGTCACAGCCGAGACATGTTATCGAAGACCACACACCCTCGTTTTCACTATATACGACACTACAGAGGAAATGGAGGTGGTTTTGGAAACTTTAAAGGTAGAAGACGTACATCAGGGGGTGACTAGGGCAAATGAGGTGTTGATTAAGTGGAAATATTTGTTATATTATGAAATTCTCCAGAAGAAATTTTCACCATTCACGAATGCAAATAAAGGAATTAGGAGGAATTTTGGGAGAGAAGTTTTAAAGTATTTTTGGGGTTTTTTATTAGGGCTAATTACCAAAGGTTTGCTTTCATGTTTGGATTCTTGCAATTTTCCTTTTTACTTCTTGTTCCTAACAACATTTAGGGACTGTGGAGATTTAATCTACCTCTCGGATTGTAGATCACCAATTATATCTTATTTGTTTGCTTGGAGATTAATCAAATTAGCCATAATTTGGGTTTTCTTACATATGTATTGCAATTTGTTTGCTTTTGACACCAATTTGTATCAAAGGATATCTCTTTTATAGAAATAATTAACTCTACTTCAGAAATACCCCAGTGTTCAAACTTTGTTCCAACAATAACTAAACATTCGCCAACCTCATCCCTAACAAGCACCCCAATACTAGCCAAGTGGAAAGAACATAATGCACCATCCACAATTCTCTTATGCCAACCAGGTGAGACACCAAGAAGAATTGAAAATAACCTCTCCGCTAATTGGAGTCTCATTGCTCCTGAGTTGGATAAGTGTGAGATCTCGCAATAGTTTCGACAATATTGACAACCATAATGGTGGCAGTGGCATAAGGCTCGTCGTGCTTCTTAGCATTATGTGCACGCCAAGCTTGATAAACAGCTTTGCAAAAAATAGTCATAAATAAATTTCAGTGACGCATAGTAATGGAAAGACTATTAATGTCACGACCCGACCCGGTAAACTTGGAATTACCAAGGCGGAAACGAACGATCAGATGGAGGAAACCTATCTAACAGTTTCATTTCATTACAAAAGAAAAAATCCAATGCATAAAAGAGTCATTTTATATAAAAACTTATATTAATAATGGGTTTTTCCATATTTAAATGTTTACCTTCAAACAGAAAATAACCTAAACCACAAACGTATCAATTTGTGCTCCACAACACTTGTACACGTACTTCCTGGGTTCCATCTAACCTACAGTTGGTTTTCGTGTAAAAATGTTAGCAACTATGACTTGAGTTGAAACTACTCAGTAGTTAAATGTTTCTAAATTACAATAATTTTTATTTTAAAATATTTTTTGTAAAAATACGGTAACAGTAAAAGCTGTGCATTAAAATAGAGTATTAAAGAAAAAAACATTTCATTTATTTTCATCTATTTATGTTATACTTTACATAATTGGGAGTCACCGTCTAAACGTATACTTTATAAAAATATACGTTTAAAACTTTCCAACCCACTATAAAGGTACCAACCATTTGCATTTTCATTTTCATTTCGTGTACGACTACAGTGTATTCTTCTACAATCCATGTTGTGACTCCATATATATGCATATAACACATTTTATTTATTTTTATTTTACATTTAACATTTATAAAAGGAAACATAGACTTTAGTTTTTTAAAAATAAAAACCGGGAAACAATAAAAATATGCGTAAATAAACAGAGCTATTGTAAAATAAAAACATATTACCACCTCAACAATGTTCTTTGTTATCATTTTCCTCAGTTCAATTTAGTCCTTACATATATATTTAATATCTAAACATATATACATATATATAATATAGACATATCCAAATTACAGTTTACGTTAAAACTTATAACATTTTTCCTTTTTGCATATGTAAAATAATAACAATTTAATTATAACTAAATTTTAAATTTAGGATTCTTAATTTCATAATAAGATGACTTAATAAAAAAATTAATTATTCATTATTGGAATCGAGTTTTAGAAGTTGTCTTCTCATCTTTTCTACCTCAGCTTCGTCGAAGCCCTAAAATTGTAAGGCAACATTAGGATTTACATTTCATAATTTAATTAAATCAATTACAATTAATAACTTAAAATTATTTATTCATTTAAAATTTTTCTAACCTTTTAATCGTCAGCACTGCCCTAATCACGTCGAACCAAACAATAAGGCCCAACCTTCCTTTGCACGCAGAGCTGCTCCCGCATGCAAAGCTCTCGCAATCATTTTCCTTCTTCCCCAAGCTCTCGCTCAAGCTTCAAACCAGTTGCATGCTCCTTCCCTTCTCTTCTAGGAGCCGCACGACAGGGATCCCGCCGCGGTTCCTTCCTACTCCAGCTTTCAGGTAAGGCAAAAAAGCTCTCCCCTCTTCTTTGCTTGAGTACGTCGCTTGAGCCTTCTAGCTACTCAAAAGAGCTTCGCCTTCTTCTCCCTCCTTTCCTTTGATGCTTGCGGCACTCGGCAGAACCCCTCAAGCAATTTTCCCTTCGATTCGATCGTGAAAATGGAAGAAAAAGATAGCAACAGGTGAATCGCTCATCTCCTCCCTCCTTCCTCTGCTCCTTCTGTTGCTTCTTTTTCTCCTTCTTTTCTTCTTTTTTCTTCTACCTCACTCTCTCACTCTCCGTTTCCCCCTGTCTCTCTCGTACTCTCCTTCCCTCTCTGTGTGTGAGTTCGAATGAAAGGAGAGGAGGAAAAATCCTCATCTTAAAGCTCCCATGAGCGGTCCGGTCTTGCTCGAACGAGTTGTAAACAGTTGAATTTAATTTTTTATATAATTAAGTTAATTTTTTAATGATGTTATTATTATTATAATTAATAACATCCTCAAAGCTATCGAAATGCGGGATGTTAAAACCCCACATCCTTAGCTTTTGAAAGATTTCCAAGAGAACTAAAAAATTTAGCAACAATGAGTAATTTGTCTTCATGCCCTTGACATCCCCCCAGTGAAAAAAATGATTGTCATAAAACCTTTTAGAATTGAGCATAATATTAGTAGGAATTGAATCATAACGAGCCTACATCAGAAAAACCTTTCTCTCGGATGGACCTTGAGTTTCTCAAGCCAAGCACAGCCTNCTGTCTCTCTTGCACTCTCCTTCCCTCTCTGTGTGTGAGTTCGAATGAAAGGAGAGGAGGAAATATCCTCATCTTAAAGCTCCCATGAGCGGTCCGGTCTCGCTCGAACAAGTTGTAAACAGTTGAATTTAATTTTTTATATAATTTTTTAATGATGTTATTATTATTATAATTAAAAACATCCTCAAAGCTATCGAAATGCGGGATGTTAAAACCCCACATCCTTAGCTTATGAAAGATTTCCAAGAGAACTCAAAATTTAGCAACAATGAGTAATTTGTCTTCATGCCCTTGGAATCCCCCAAATGAAAAAAATGATTGTCATAAAACCTTTTAGAATTGAGCATAATATTAGTCGGCATTGGATCATAACGAGCCTACATCAGAAAAACCTTTCTCTCGGATGGACCTTGAGTTTCTCAAGCCAAGCACAGCCTTCATTTTGGTTGAAACTTAAGTTCATAACAAACAGAGGTCACTGTCTTGCCCTTACAAGTTTTCGAATCAGCTCTGGTTGACCCTTACAAGTTTGATTCTCTGTAATAATAAGGTCAATCCTTTTCACAATATCAGCCCAAAGAATTGATTTAACCGAATGGCATTCCAGCCACTTTCCTGGAGGAAATTTAAAAACCTCAAATTTTCTATAATAAGATTGTTGACAAAAGTTAGCCACCTTGCAATGGGTAAATCAAAGATCCAAGAATGGTTGATGATATCAATATCCATACCATCACCCACTTTCCGTATAAGAATATCCTGAAGATTGAAAGCCCCATCTTGCATAATTCTCCGCGTAATAGAATTCTATAGGTTGTAGTATGATCCAACACAAAAGATCCATACCTACTCTTCAAAATTTTGTGAAGCAAGGCACCTTATTATCAACAGAATCCCCAGCAATTCTGGCATGAAAGGGCCCCTTCCATGTTGAAGGCTTATGAAAACCCAAACCACCATACCTAGTTGGTTTGCACAATTTCTCCCGAGTGACATAATGTAAACCATTCTGGATAAGGATCCTATTCCACAGGTAATCTCAACAGCTTTTTTCCAAAACATCGAGCACACTCTCGGGCACCTCAGTATGAGTAATGAGATAAGAAGGCGTAAGTAATGAAGTATTAATAGGAGTGTTTTTCCCAGCAAGAGAGATGTCTAAACCTCCAAACATTAAACTTATTGAAAGTTTTTTGAGTAAATTTGGAAAAAATTCCCTTTAGTCAAGTCTTTTGAGAGCAAGAGAAACCCAGGATATTCAAATTCTTCTAATTTGCAAAAAATCAGCATCCTAGCAATTCTACTCTTCTTCCAACTATTGATATCTTTACTAAACAATATCAATGATTTATCAAAGTTGAATCTGACCTGTCCAACCACAATATCCATCAAGAATACTAACAAAGGAGTTAGTAGCTTGGGAAGAAACATTAGAAAATAACAAAATATCGTCAACATAGAGAAAATGGGAAAGAAGCGACCGATTCTTAGCAATGCTAATCCCAAACTGATGGGCTTTCCTAGAGAGCTCAATGGAAAGCAATTCAGAACCAAGAATAAATATATACCGAGAAAGGAAGCAACCCTAATGAAAATCACATTTAACAATGATCCAAGGAGCTCTTGGACCATTAAGAAGAATATAGAATTTTGGGTAATCATTGCAGCCCCTAACCCAATCTCTAAATCTTTTGGGAAAACCCATATACTCAATGATCTTATAAAGAGTCAACCAATCCATCTAGTTGTGGAACATTTAATCTTTATATACCATCTTCTGGGCAAAAAGGCAATGGCAAGAAATGGGCCTATGAGGTATAAAAGCCGCTTGCTCCTCAAAGATAAGTGTAGGCAACAAACACTTCATACGATCAGAAATTTTGCAATAATTTTATAAATGGTCTAACATAAACTTATGGGCTTGAATTTAGCTAGAGCATTAGCAATATTAGTATTGGGTATAAGAACAATGAGAATCTTCTTCCAATAATCTTGCGTACAACCGGACTGCAAGAAATCCCAGACAACCAATAACACTTCTTTGCTAACAATTTGTCAATAATGCTTGAAAAAGAAAGTAGTCATGCCATTCAAACCAGGAGTCCTATTTGAACCCATACATTTGACATTATTCCAAGTCTCACTTTCAGAGATATGAGATTCCAGGAAACCAGTAATATCCATATTAATATGGTATCTTTCATCAAAGACTGGCCAATAAACACATAAAATTTTTGCTTCCACTTATTGTGAAAAAAATACGAGAAGACATCATGAATCTCTGTTTGACCATCAATAATATCACCATTAACCACCTTAACTTGGCATATTCTATTGGATCTACGGCGGGAAGAAACCATGGTGTGGAAAATTTGGAGTTAGCATCTCCCTCATTAATCCAGCGAACCTTAGCTATCTGCCTCTACCAAGTAGTAATTCGAGCAACAGTAGAATTGAGACCATTAATTTTGGATCTGAGGTTCTTTTCCAACTCTTGGGAAAGCCTTCCAGTCGAGCATTACATAACCTACAGCTACTCAATCTCTAAATTATGTTTAATATTTCTTGCTCCGAAAGAATAAAGCTTTTAACATTCTCTTACATTTCCTCTACAGGAATTCAGCATTAGAACCATAATCGGGCCTCCTCCGGTATTAAAGGCCATATTCACCAGGCAAGGGGATAAGAAATCAATATATCTTCGAACTTCAGACACTTCTCAGATTTAGGAGAGATACTACCCCCGTAGAAAGAGTAGAAGGGCAATGGTCAGAGGCAACCCGAATCAAATGCCGAACATTAGCAAAAGGAATAATTTCTAGAGCAGCGAAATTGATAATCATACAGTCATGCCTAACCCTATTTTTGCTCTTCCATCTTTATTGTCGGACCAAGTAAAATAAGGACCAATGAAACCCAAATCCTGAAGGTCATTAGAACTCATAAACTCTTGACAATTTTCCTGGCTCTGGTAGAAAAATGGAAGGGTTTACCCCATTCTTTACTTCCTGCTTCAAGATGGAATTAAAATGCCCAGATACAATAGTGGGTAGATAAACATTGAAATTGTAAGAAAAGGATTTCCAGAGTAGCCTCCTAATATGATACACCTTGTTAGCATAAACAGCAGCTTTAGAACCATCATGAAGATGCAAACAACCACAAATGCATTGGTTGGTTTGAGCCTTAAGTTCAAAAGATACAATATCCCTTCTACATAATACTAGAATACCGTCATATCTATCCTCAGCAGGTTGATGAATAAAGCCCCAATTGTTGCCAATAAGCTTATCAATATCATGGTTCCCAATATACCCAATCATAGTTTCAAGGAGCCCGACAAATCATCGCACTCTTGTTGCGACAGTTCCAGAAGAGGACGTTATTCAACATTGAGCTGAAGGGGACGCATCCCCACCGTTCACTGGTTCAACTGGATTAAATTTCCTTTTCCTNTCTAAAAATAAAATAAATAGCATAGCCTATGAATTAAAGGCATGTCATTAGTAGTTATTAACACCCTAACCTAGTTTACTGTTCCTTCAATTACAGGTATTAAATTTCACATTAGAATGGTTCTTTGTTAACTGAAATTGTTTACAAAATCTGATTCCCTCTGGGTTTGAATTAGCAGATTACCTCTATAACATCATTAATAGCAATTGAATATTCATTTGCCCATTCAGGAAGACCTTCTACTCGCATTAGCCGGAAGACAAGAGATAAACTATCTTCGGAAACATCAAATTTGTTAAACTCTGCCACGCTATTCGAAGAAACCCTAATTTCAGCATCACTAACTGGATCTGACGTTGGAAGAAAAGACTGAGATGTAGAAACAACTGAAAGCTTCACTTCGAGCAACTTGCTGTCCTCCAAATTCTGCAGAAATATTCAATAAAATTATTACCAAAAAATGCCTATTAAATTGAAATTGGAAACAGGTAAACGATAAAATTAGGAAATACCTGCAACGTTCTTGCTATAGCTTCATCTTGAAGAATTTGATAGTTTTTATCATAAACTAAGACCTCCTTCTCTGCTCGTTTAAGAGCCTTATCTGAGAAAACTAAATCTCTTTCTGAAAAGAATACATTTTTACCACTTGCTCTAACATACTTGAAGAAATGACTACCCGGAATCAACTCAAGAATGTCACCGTCATCAACAAAGAGTTTTTCTTGAGAGCTCAACTTCCTTTTTTGACCCCCAGATTTAAAAATGACTGGGTTAGGACCTTCCTACGAAGGCATCCCATTATTAAACATTAGGTATAGAATAAAAACATAGTTGCATAAATCTCCACTCACAAAAATATTTAATTTAAACATTTTCGATCATTCAAATCGATAAATCAAAGCTATGATAAAGGTAATAGCAATTTGATTAATGAAATTGGAAAAACGACAAAGTTCAGTCATTTTATTTTAAATTTGTAATACTACTTCGCCTCTCTTCATTTAATGTTTCAATATTGGGTTGAAGTAAACTTATTTTCTTAATTATTAGAGACATTTAGCATTGTAAAGTATGTTTGTAAGGTATTTCCAAAAATCTCTTGGGGCCAAGTGGCATCAGCGCTGTAAATCTGAAAGTTGCCTTGAAGAAATCACCCTGAAAGACTTGCAAAGAGAAATTCAATGATTACAATATCTTACGGTGTGCGAGCAGTGCATTCTTCCGAATCAGATAATCAATAAGAAAAATGAGAATGGAGAAACACTTTCATCAAATGTTCCAAGAATTATTTTGAGGACGACGAATACAACCAATGGCTTCAAAGAAGGGAACCAAGAAAATATTATCAACATTTTGAAGGAAGGAAAAAACTTGTATTTCAAAGATGGTTTTGAATCTGGATGATTTTATGGAATGGCTGCACACCGCAAAGCATGTTTTTGATGGTCATGAACTGTCAATCTATCGATGGGTTAATTTGGAGTCTATCAAGTAGAAGAATAATGTCCCCATGATGGAAGAATCTTAAAAGGAATTGAAATTGGGAATTCAAAAGCAAGACTGTGATTTAAAATAAGAGTAAATGTGCCGGCAAAAAAAATCAAAATTACTGATGGTATCCTCTTGGTGATTACCGGGATAGAAACTGTCAAACTCTCCTCGTTGATACCCTTCATGATGATGTTCTTTATGTTCCGAATCTATTGCGTGATTTGTTACTATTAGTAAAATTATTGTTGATCATAAATGTAGCTAAATTTTATTCTTGTTGTTATGAGTTTCAAGAATTGATCACGTACAAGATGACCGATGGTGCTAAGAAAAAAGATGGACTATTTTTTAAAAGATAAACTTAACTCGAATAAATAATATCAAAGTGCTAGTTTAAATTTTATTTATGTTTATAAAGACAAAAAAATTATGTTATGACTTAATACATTAGGTCATCCTAGCTTTCAGTATCTAAAATATTTGTTTCTCAAATTATTTCAGAATAAAAATTTGTCTTTGTTCAACGTGAACTTTGTCAATTTAATAAACATCATCATGCATTATTGTCTCCACACGCATACAAATCAACAACATCTTATTTGGGTCCTCGTAAAAACCTCACGCGTTCTAGAAAGATGGTTTGTGGCTTTCACTGAGAATCACCTTAGGTTAAGTTTCGTTTATGTATTGAAAGAAAATTTTGAATTATAAATAATTTTAAAAAAATTTACACTATACACAATTTCAAAAAATCATTCAAATATTACAGAATAATAATGACCGAGTATTTCAAAAATATTTTGAATCAATTCTTTCTTGAAAAAGAAATAATTCATCAAAGTTTTTATGTTAACACTCAACAACAAAATGAGAGCACTTAAGAAAAAAATAAGCACTTATTTAAGATTGTTTGGGCATTGTTATTTATCAATCAGGATCCTACATATCTTTGAGGTGAAGTCATTCTTATTGCAACATTTCTCATAAATAGAACAAATAAGAATTTAAACTTTGAAACACCTCGTGATATTTTCAAAATAAATTTCCAAAAAATCAGCTCTCAACTTCTCCAACTCTAAAGATATTTGGGTGTATTGCTTTCGTTCACCTTCATAATCAAGAAAAACTTGAACCCCAAGCCAAAAAAATGTGTTTTTTGGTTATGCTCCTAACCAAAAAGAGTATAAATGATTTGATACAAACTCTAATAAAATATTTGTTTCCATGTATATAAGTTTTTTTAAAATTACAATCTTTTTTTCACCTCATCCCTAAAGGAGGAACAAATTAAAGATTTGTCTACTGAGTTTCAGAAATTTTTTTTCAAATTGAAGACTCTCAAAATAGTATATCATCAACCTTGATTATTCAGCTTGAAAACTCAAACAATTTTATATAAGGAGAGAGTGAGTCGACTCTTTTAAATATTAAAGTTCCTATAATGTCATCTCATGAAGTTCATGACAAAGAAGAAATATAAAAAAAAAAACAACAGTGGTACCGTTTGATATTGTCCACTCGCGGCAGAGGACAACTCAAAAGAAATGGTCTACGAATCTTTTGCATTGCCCAGAATCCACAAACCCAAAAAATGTCATCAACATGTTCAGTTTACTTCACTACAGGTTACGAGTTTTCTAGCCCTGAATCTGAGCCTACTTTGAATCCTAAGTCTAATAAGTCTAGCCTTCCAATTAGGGAAATATCTTACACACAACATTCATTGTCCCATTATGTGTCATATGAAAATCTCTCGCACATTTTCTATGCTTTTACCTCACAATTATCGAATATGTAGATTCCTAGTACAATGCAAGATGCTCTGAAAATTCCTAAATGGAAGTAGGCTATGTTCGAGGAGAAGAAAGCTCTTCAAAAAATTGCACGAGGGAACTGGTTGATCTACATGGCAGAAAGATAAATGTCAATGTAAATGGGTGTTTACAATTAAGTATAATTTTGATGACTCTCTTGAACAATACAAGACTTGACTGGTTACCAAAGGATTTACTCAAACCTAGAACATTGATTAATTAAAGACATTCGCTCCNAATTCCTAGTACAATGCAATATGCTCTAAAAATTCCTAAATGGAAGTAGGCTATTTACAAGCAGAAGAATGCTCTTCAAAAAATTGCACGAGGGAACTGGTTGATCTACTTAGCAGAAAGATAATTGTCAATGTAAATGGGTGTTTACAATTAAGTATAATTTTGATGACTCTCTTGAACGATACAAGACTTGACTGGTTACCAAAGGATTTACTCAAACCTAGAACATTGATTAATTAAAGACATTCGCTCCAGTTGCAAAACTAAACTATGAAATAATTCTTATGTCACTTTCAACAGCTATCTTGACTGACCCCTATAACAGTTGGATATAAACAATGCCTTCCTCAATAAAATCTTGGAGGAAAAGTATATATGGCTACACCTCCGAGATTTGATGAGAAGTTTGACAAAAAAATGTATAAACTAAAAAAATTCTTATACAGGTTGAAGCAGTTACCGAGGGCATAGTTTGAAAATTTACATTATTGGTTAAAAGTCAGGGGTATACTCAAGTACAGGGAGATCTTACAATGTTCTTCAGATATTCGAAAGATGAGATTATAGTCATACTAATTATGTATGTGGACAATATTATTCTCATGGAAATAATGCATATGAGATGAATCATTTAAAGACTCTCTATCATCTATTTTTGAAACCAATGACTTAGGATTTATGAGGTATTTCCTTGACAAAAATGTTACTAGATCAAATAAAGGAATTGTTGTCTCCCAGCAGATGTATGTTCTTGATCTTCTCAAGAAAATTGGAATGAGTGGTCCAATTGATCCCAATAAGAAAAAAGGAGATGGGAAGGTGAGCCGATGAATACAGTTAGATATCAAAAATTGGTGAGAAAGTTGATACACTTATTCCATACACGACTAGATATTGACTTTGTTGTGAATTTGGTAAATCAATTTATGCATTCACCTGATGAGAAACACCTTGAATCAGTCAAAAAAAAAATCCTCAAAAATATAAAAGGTACACAAGAAAAATGTTTATTCTTTCATGGGAGCATAGAGGCATTGACTAATGCAAATTGGACAATTTAAGTAATTGACAGGAGACCAGCTTCTAGATACTTCTACTTGTGGGAAAACTTAGTTACATGGCAAATTAAGAAATAGAATGTGGTTGCAAGGAGTGGTGTTGAAACATAATATAAAGCTATGGCTAATAGAATATGTGAGATTTTATGGTTTAAAAGAATTCTCGAAGAGCTATGGATCCTGAAAAGCATGTCAATGAAGTTATAGTGTAACAATAATGCAGTCATAAGCATTGCATAAAATCTGGTGCAACATGATCCCACAAAGCATGTTGAGATTGACAGACACTTCATAAAAGAGAAGATTGATTGTGGAGTTGTTTGTGTGTCATTTATCTGTACTACTCATCAAATAGAGGATATCTTCACCAAAGAGCTATTCAGACCTAATTTTGATCTCCTTGTAAGAAAGTTGAGCATGATAGATATCCATGTTCCAACTTGTGAGGGTGTTGGAATTTTAGAAAGATTTTATTTTTAGTATATTCTATTATTAATTTTTAACTATTTCTAGAAGTTAGAATTATTGATATATAATAATTCATATTTCCTTCATTTATCACAGAAATTTCTGGCTAATTTCATTAATTTCCTAATGTAGGAGTCACCCCATCTATTTATCTTGTAATTGTTGTCTATGAAATTGAAGAGAAATAATTATTTTTCCCTCCCAAAACCTACAAAGTCGAGTCAGGTCATGTCCCTTAATTTTAAACAATACTTTTTAATTCATAAATGGGTTAATTTTATGTGTATGTATGTGTGTGTAATCAAATAAATCAAGTAGATTTTAAGTAGAATCAACTTAATTTCAAAGAATCAATGTTTGAGTTGAAGTAAATTATTTTCTCTTTTAAATCTATTAAATTTGGACAACTGCAGGAGAGTTTTGAGTTCTAATTAGTTTATTTCAATAAATTATTTTCGATAGTGTAGATTTCTCTCTTTTTAAATTCAACTATTATAAAGCATAACACACCTTATATATTTGAACTAGTCCGTATTGAAAATAGTGTTTTCCTTAATTAGTTAGTATAAAGAAGCATCCCTTTAGATACTCTCACTTAAAGTTTTTTTTTTCAAAAACATTTCACATTCTTTTTTCTACATTGTTAAGAAAAATACACATATCATAATCAAAGCTTAGATTAATATCTTAGTTATTTTGTGGTTTTTTTTACCTATTTTTTTCACCCAAAGTAATATACAAATCATGAAATATTAAAGGCTTAACTTTGTAATCAATAATCACTAGTGCATTATTTTAGCTTTCATTTAATATATTATTAGAAATTGTTCATGTGGTTTTATAAAAAAAATAACATTTCTTTTCTTCAATTAGCTTTTGTGTATCTAAAATTCACCACCAAATTTCTCACTCATATACATTAACTTTTAGGCGTTTACAAAACCTGATTTGCAATCAAATTGGGCTTATTTGTTGTTTAAAAATTGGAAACACATTCTACAAAATAATAATTTTGCCCTGCAAGATTCCATTGTACGATTACACTATTTACTATGTAGCTGGATGTGAGAAATTAAAATGAGTTTAAACTCCAAAAATCCCTCACATAAAAGGAATTTATTGTCACACACAAAAGTAAGAAAAATGAACTACTTCCGATTTTTCTCAATCCATTTAATTTCTAGCTAGGATTTTTTTTTTCCNCTTTCAATAAATTATTTTCGATAGTGTAAATTTCTCTCTTTTTAAATTCAAGTATTATAAAGCATAACTCACCTTATATATTTGAACTAGTCTGTATTGAAAATAGTGTTTTCCTTAATTTGTTAGTATAAAGAAGCATCCCTTTAGATACTCTCACTTAAAGGTTTTTTTTTTTCAAAAACATTTCACATTTTTTTTCTACATTGTTAAGAAAAATACAAATATCATAATCAAAGCTTAGATTAATATCTTAGTTATTTTGTGGTTTTTTTTTACCTATTTTTTTCACCCAAAGTAATATACAAATCATGAAATATTAAAGACTTAACTTTGTAATCAATGATCACTAGTGCATTCTTTTAGCTTTCATTTAATATATTATTAGAAATTGTTCATGTGGTTTTATAAAAAAAAACGATTCTTTTCTTTAATTAGCTTTTGTGCATCTAAAATTCACCACCAAATTTCTCACTCATATACATCAACTTTTAGGCGTTTACAAAACCTGATTTGCAATCAAATTGTGCCTATTTGTTGTTTAAAAATTGGAAACACATTCTACAAAATAATAATTTTGCCCTGCTAGATTCCATTGTACGATTACACTATTTACTATGTAGCTGGATGTGAGCAACTAAAATGAGTTTAAACTCCAAAAATCCCTCACATAAAAAGAATTTATTGCCACACACAAAAGTAAGAAAAATGAACTATTTCCGATTTTTCTCAATTCATTTAATTTCTAGCTAGGATTTTTTTGTCCGCCACCATAAGAATTATTGAGCATTCTAGTTGTGATCATTAGTGTAAAAAGAATTATGCCGATCTCACAATTTCATGGTTTGAGAGCGTGGTTTTATCGAATCATTTTCGAAAATTGCAATTAGTGGTAAAATTCAGTTCTATTTGTAGTAAACCAATTGGGTAAATTGAGAAATAATACGTATGAATTATGACTTAGCTGACTCTAATCCACTCTCTTAGCACCCGACAAAAATCAAATGCCAAACCTACAAGTAACATTTTTGGAAACTCATACCCACTTATCACTTCAATCTATTATAGTTGCCCCCCATTGCTCCTAGAATCTTCATAAAACTAGCCAACAAATTTAATACATTATTCAACAAAACAAAAGTGTCATTCAAAATTAATAATAATTTTATCTAAACAAACAAAAAATAGTTGTAAAAGTAACATAAAACTATATGGTCAAATAAAATAAAAAAGAAACATACTACAGTAAGTTCAGCAACGCCGTCACTTGAACCGTTAAGACTAATATGCTTACGGCTAACTCTCTTGTCGGGCATTGTTATGTTATTACGTCCTACAAAATTGACTCCTTCAAAAACTGAAATTCTCGGTGCTGAATCATCCACTGTGAGATTGCTTTGAAGAGGAAGCAGAAACCCAATCGTCACCTAAAACATTGCAAACAAATTCACAGTTAAACTATCAATTCATGGCCATATGAGAATGTTAAACTAACAGGGCATTTGCAAACATACCACCCAATGTATTTAAATGTCTAACACCTATACTTTACTTTTTACATTTATAACACCCAAATATTTCATATCACGTCAAAAATACCACCATTTAAACTCTTAAAAAGTGAAATACAAACTTTCATACATAGGTAGTGTTGGCTTGTATGTAAAAATTGAAGTTTAAGCATAAGGTATGTAAATACAAAAGAATTGAGTGGTATGTATAAANCTATGTATGTATCTATATGTATGTATATATGTATGTATGTATATGTATGTATATATGTATGTATGTATATCTATATATATGTATGTATGTATATCTATATATATGTATGTATGTAATATATATATATATATGTATGTATATATATGTATGTATATATGTATGTATATATATGTATGTATATATATGTATGTATATATATATATATATGTATGTATATACATACATATATATACATACATATATATACATACATATATATACATACATATATATACATACATATATATACATACATATATATACATACATATATATACATA
>JXCR01058422.1:133142-152098 GCA_002079205.1 Phalaenopsis hybrid cultivar
ATAGATATATATATATATATATAAATATATATATATCTAAATATAAAGATGTGTATATATATATATATATATATATATATATATATATATATATATATATACATAAATAATAATCATCATGAAAATTTAAAAGAAAATTTTGCCATTCTTTTCCCTTACGTCACAAATTGATCGTTTCTAAATCCCCTTTGGTTTAATTTCTTTTTTCATAATTTTGCAAAACTTTGCATGTTACGACATTCTTCCTACACACTCTCATTTCGGGGTCAGTACCTAAATTCTGATTCCCTTTCTCCGAGATCGGTACCTAAATTTCGATTCTCTTTTTTGAGGTTGATACCCAAATTTCAACCCTCATTTCGGGGTCAGTACCTAAATTCTGATTCCCTTTCTCTGAGGTCATTACCTAAATTTCGATTCTCTTTTCGAGGTTGATACCCAAATTTCAACTCTCATTTCAGGGTCAGTACCTAAATTCTGATTCCCTTTCTCCGAGGTCGGTACCTAAATTTTGATTCTTATTTCGAGGTTGATACCTAAAATTCAAACCTCATTTCGGGGTCAGTACCTAAATTCTGATTCCCTTTCTCCGAGATCGGTACCTAAATTCTGATTCTCTTTTTGAGGTTGATATCCAAATTTCAACCCTCATTTTGGGGTCAGTACCTAAATTCTGATTCCCTTTCTCCGAGATCGGTACCTAAATTTTGATTCTCTTTTTGAGGTTGATACCTAAATTTCAACCCTCATTTCTGGGTCAGTACCTAAATTATGATTCCCTTCGATCAGCTCTTCAACTGGATATGAGTCCCCGCGCTTTTCTTCTCAATTTGATCTTTTTGCTACCTCTTGGGTTTGATGTGAGTCCCAGTGCTTTCCTCCCCAACGTAGCAGACATATTTCCTTCTATCAACTCTTCAGTTGGAAATGAGTCCCAACGCTTTCCTTCTCAATTTGATCTTTTTGCTACCTCTTGGGTTCGATGTGACTCTCAGTGCTTTCCTCCTCAACGTAGCAGAGCTATTTCCTTCGATCAGCTCTTCAGTTGGATATGAGTCCCTGTGCTTTCCTTCTCAATCTGATCTTTTCGCTACCTCTTGGGTTGGATATGAGTCCCATTGCTTTCCTCCCCAACGTAGCAGACATATTCCCTTTGATGAGCTTATCAGTTGGATATAAGTCCCCATGCTTTCCTTCTCAATTTGAACTTTTTGCTACCTCTTGGGTTGGATGTGAGTCCTAGTGCTTTCCTCCCCAACGTAGCAGACATATTTCCTTCGATCAACTCTTGAGTTGGATATGAGTCCCCGTGCTTTCCTTCTCAATTTGATCTTTTCGCTACCCCTTGGGTTGGATGTGAGTCCCAGTGCTTTCCTTCCTAGCGTGACATATATTCTCCTGTCGTCTCTTAACTCAGATGTAACTTCCTCAGCAATATTCTGAGTTATTCTAGTTCCTCTGTTTCTCTTAGGTTAGGTATGGAGTTTTACTTCTAACCCCGAAATAAATCCTAAGACAACATACGATATTTTTGTTCGACTAGTTTCAGCTCGGATGTAACTTCCCCAACAGTATTCCGAGTTGATAGTCCTTTTTTTGTTTCACTTATTTTCTCCACATTCTGTGGGATCAGGATCATATTTTCTATTCTTTTGTTTCATACATTCTTTAATGTCATAGTAGAATTCTGAGTATTTCTTTTGCATAAAGTTTGAAAATCGATATTTGAAGTCATTCGAAAATTCAAATCCCACAACAGTTTGAAAATTCATTTACTCATCCCCATCAGAAATTGTACTCCACCTCACTTCAAACTTGACATTTGATTTGTCCCAAGTATGGTTACTTGGAAATTCTTGAAGAATCGGGTTGATCGTTTTGGTTAACACCAATAAACGCGTCGTGCTTGTGTAACACACCACACTTATTGGGGGTCTATTTGTTGACCTCATTTTGAGGTCTTCTTTTCCATTCTCTAGATACCCTAGGATCTAGCTTTAAGTTTCTCCTTATTTTGATTCTCTTAGAGGACTAGACTGGGACCCACACCCCTTAGAAATTCAAGCCATTTCTTTGATCTTTGCAGTTTCATATGGATGGTTTTAGATCCTCAATATTCGGTTGACTTGATCGAAAAGCTGACATATTGAAGCTCAAATTGAGCTCCTATAGAAATTTGAAAGACGTAGGTGGACATTGTGGCACGTGCGATGTTTGACTGGCCACTACGGGCGGTATGTTTGACTTTGGTCGTCACTTATGTGAGGATCGGTCAATAATATACTCGTTAAACATCTCCGATCGGGCTAAAAGAAATTTCGTTTGTCGTGCCACGCGCGAATCAAATTTAATTTGGTGCGATCGTCGATGACTTTGTCCAGATGATTCTAGATGACGAAACGAACTGTGCTATTGCGTCTGGGACGTCAATTTTAGCTAGGGAGGACACCCATTTTGTCGGGACTCCGAGTGCGAGTGGATCACATAAATTTAATAGTTTCTTATTATTTTCTTTAATAAAATAAAAATATATTTGATAAAGTTTCTTTTTATAAAAGATAATCTCTTAAAACCTAAAATCTCAACTCCCTCGCGCCTCTGTTCTCTGCCCTAGCCAAGCCGTGGAGTCTCTTTCCAGTTTGTTGGTCATCCCTTCCCTTTCCGAGCCTTCGTCACCGGTGACCTCTCTGATAACCTCGCTGGTAGCCCGTTGTAACAAACTTTCCCACCTAAACGAGTCCGGTAACCTGTTTGTTCTTGAATTTGAATGTTCTCTTTGCCCTTTGAGGTGTTTCTTGTCACCTCCCTTTTTTTTACCGTCGGTGAGCTCTGGCCCTCTCGATGGCTATAAATACCCCATATGAGGGGAATAAGAGACACGATGTTTTTTTGTTGAAATTTTGGAAAAGATATAGTGCTGTTTTTTTCTCTCTTTTCAAGTTCTTGAGGAAGATTGGGCTGTTATTCTTCTCTGAAGATTTTGGGAAACCAAAGTGTAGAGAACACTTTCTCTGTTGGAAGTTTTTGTTTCAAAATTTTCTTACTCTTCTCGTTCTTGCGTTAACAAGGAATCAAGGTCAAATTCCATTTACTCTTAAAATGTTGTTTAATCTTTGAATTAATTGTCTATGTGATAATCTCCTCTGAATCATGAAATGAATTGATCACATAGAAATGATACTTCAATTTGATCATCTTTTTGATGAAGAAACAAAGCTTCTTCGTGAATATCCATACCATGGCTGCCTTTACTTATCAATACTGGAAACATTTTTTAAGACTTGGATAGTCATTTGGAGCTCGATTTTTTTTTTATTTTTCTTGCTGCCCCCTTTGTTCGAATATTGCTCAAACTGCATTTGGAATTCATTTTTATTTCTCTTTTCTGTTTCTTGGTTAAATACAGGTTTGGAAACATTTTTAATAACTTAAATAGCCATTTGGTGGCTTAATTTTTGGATTGTTGGTGGCCTATTCCTCTTATGTGGAAGTTCAATTACATTTCCTATAACTCTCTTTATTTGAACTTCAATACTGGAAATATTTTTAATGACTTGGATAGTCATTTGGGCCTCAGTTTTTTTTTAAATTTTTCTTGCGGCCCCCTTTGTTCGAATATTGCTGAAACTGCATTTGGAATTCATTTTTAATTCTCTTTTCTGTTTCTTGTTTAAATACATGTTTGAGATCAATTTTAATAACTTGAATAGCCATTTGGTGGCTCGATTTTGGCTTNCTCTTAGCATCCGACAAAAATCAAATGCCAACCCTACAAGTAACATTTTTGAAAACTCATACCCACTTATCACTTCAATCTATTAAAGTTGCCCCCCATTGCTCCTAGAATCTTCATAAAACTAGCCAACAAATTTAATACACTATTCAACAAAACAAAAGTGTCATTCAAAATTAATAATAATTTTATCAAAACAAACAAAAAATAGTTGTAAACGTAACATAAAACTATATGGTCAAATAAAATAAAAAAGAAACATACTACAGTAAGTTCAGCAGCGCCGTCACTTGAACCGTTAAGACTAATATGCTTACGGCTAACTCTCTTGTCGGGCATTGTTATGTTATTACGTCCTACAAAATTGACTCCTTCAAAAACTGAAATTCTCGTTGCCGAATCATCCACTGTGAGATTGCTTTGAAGAGGAAGCAGAAAGCCAATCGTCACCTAAGACATTGCAAACAAATTCAAAGTTAAACTATCAATTCATGGCCATATGAGAATGTTAAACTAACAGGGCATTTACAAACATACCACCCAATGTATTTATATGTCTAACACCTATACTTTACATTTTACATTTATAACACCCAAATCTTTTATATCAAGTCAAAAATACCACCATTTTTACTCTTAAAAAGTGAAATACAAACTTTCATACATAGGTAGTGTGGCTTGTATGTAAAAATTGAAGTTTAAGCATAAGGTATGTAAATACAAAAGAATTGAGTGGTATGTATGAAAATCTTCCTAAATTAAAATGACAGTAGTATGAGAAATTAGATGTATACATGATCCTAGTTCGAAAATGATTCAGAATAACTTAATTGAACGGGTTGTTCTAATCCAAGTGCTAGAGAATACAAGAAACTATAACAAAAAAAAATTTTTTTTTCCATTGCGAATGCCCTTACTGCACTGAGCTACAATAGCACCGTCACCTTTACGATCACTTAACTCATTTCCAATTTATGGTATCATCAATTAGGAAAATCTAGAGAAATCATAAACGAGAGTAAACGCTGATAAAATAACTATCTTATCAAACATCTGCATTGTTGACCTCATTTTGAGGTCTTCTTTTCCATTCACTAGATACCTTAGGATCTAGCTTTAAGATTCTCCTTATTTTGATTCACTTAGAGGACAAGACTGGGACCCACACCCCTTAGAAATTCAAGTCATTTTTTCGCTCTTTGCAATTTTATATGGAGGGTTTTAGATCCTCAATATTCGGTTGAGTCGATCGAAAAGCTAACATATTGAAGCTCAAATTGAGCTCCTATAGAAATTTGAAAGACATAGGCGGACACCGTGGCGCGTGCGATGTTTGACTGGCCACTACGAGCGGTATGTTTGACTTTAGTCGTCACTTATGTGAGGACCAGTCAATAATATACTCGTTAAACGGTTCCGATCGGGTCAAAATAATTTCATTTGTCATGCCACGCGCGAATCAAAGTTAATTTGACACGATCGACGACGAATTTGTCCGGATGTCTCCGAATGATGAAATGGATCACGTCGTTGCGTCTGGAACGTCGATTTTAGCTAGGGGGACACCCATTTTGTCGGGACTCCGAGCACGAGTGGATCACAAAAAATTTAATATTTTATTAATATTTTCTTTAATAAAATAAAAATATATTTGATAAAGTTTCTTTTTATAAAAGATAATCTTTTAAAACCTAAAAATCTCAACTTCCTCGCGCCTTTGTTCTTTGCCCTAGCCGAGCCGTGGAGTCTCTTGTCGGTTTGTCGGTCATCCCTTCCCTTTCCGAGCCTTCGTCGCCGGTGGCCTCTCCGGTAACCTCGCCGGTAGCCCGTTGTAACAAAATTTCCCGCCTAAACGAGTTTCGTAACCTGTTTGTTCTTGAATTTGAATGTTCTCTTTGCCCTTTGAGATGTTTCTTGTCACCTCCCTTTTTTTTTATCGCCAGTGAGCTCTGGCCCTCTTGATGGCTATAAATACCCCATATGAGGGGAAGAAGAGACACGATGTTTTCTGTTGAAATTTTAGAAAAGATATAGTGTTGTTTTTTTTCTCTCTTTTCGAGTTCTTGAGGAAGATTGAGTTGCTATTCTTCTCTGGAGATTTTGGGAAAACATAGTCAGGTTCCATGTACTCTTAGAATGTTGTTTAATCTTTGAATTAATTTTCTATGTGATAATCTCCTCTGACTCATGAAATGAATAGATCACATAGAAATGATATTTCAATTTGATCATCTTTTTGATGAAGAAACAGAGCTTCTTAGTGAATATCTATACCATGGTTTCCTTTACTTATCAATACTGGAAACATTTTTTTATGACTTGGATAGCCATTTGGTGGCTCGGTTTTGGCTTGTTGGTGGCCTATTCCTTTTGGTTGTTCGCTGATTTCGATCTAGCTCTTATGTGGAAGTTCAATTACATTTCCTATAATTCTCTTTATTTGAACTTCAATACTGAAAATATTTTTAATGACTTGGATAGTCATTTGGGGCTCGGTTTTTTTTATTTTTCTTGCTGCCCCCTTTGTTCGAATATTGTTGAAACTGCATTTGGAATTCATTTTAATTTCTCTTTGTTGTTTCTTGTTTAAATATATGTTTGAGATCAATTTTAATAACTTGATAGTCATTTGGTGGCTCAATTTTGGCTTGTTGGTGGTCTATTCCTTCTAGTTATTTGTTGGATTTGATTTAACTCTTATGTGGAAGTTCAATTATGTTTCCTAGAGCTCCCTTCACTTGAACTTCAATATTGGGAAAATTTTTAAAAGGTCTGGATAGTCATTTGGTGGCTCGTTTTTGGCTTGTTGGTGGCCTATTCCTTTAGGTCATTTGTTGGATTTGATTTAACCTTTATATGGAGGTTCAATTACATTTCCTGTAATACTCTTTATCTGAACTCCGACATTGAGAACATTTTAATGATTTGGAAATACATTTGGAATTTAGATTTTTAATATTCTTTGCTACCCTTTATTCAAATATATGATGGAAATCATTTTTATGACTCGGGAAATAAATTTGGGATACGGTTCTTGCTCCCTGTTGTGGTTAGGTTTCGATCCCTGCTGTTTACTAGAATTGATTCTGATTCTTTCTTGTTGGGATTCAGTTTCAGTTCTTGCTCCCTGTTGTGGTTCAGTTTCTGGTTCCTGCTCTTCGTTAGAATTGGTTATGGTTTCTACTCTCTGTTAAGGCTCATTTTTTTTCTTTTAGCTTCTTGCTGACCCTTATGTAAAAAAAAACCTGCTGGCATTCATTTTATGGTTTGAAAATATACATTTGGGACTCAGTTTTTAATGTTCTTTGCTGTACTTTGTTCGAATACTTGCTGACAGTCATTTTTAAGGTTTGAAAAATGCATTTGGAATTTGGTTTTGGTTCTCTTTGCTGCTCCCTTGTTTGAACATATATAGGAGATCATTTTAACAGTTGTTTGGGGCGTGTTTCTATACTTCTTGCTACCTCTATTTGAAGATATATTGAGATCGATTGTTTGATTTTAAATAAACAGATGGGGGTTGATTTCCATGCTCATTGATGCTTCATTTAAATGCATGAAATAAAGGAATATTTTTTATTTGAATATTTACTTTGGAATTGTAATGCTCGTACCTTTCGTTGCCTTATTTGAATGCATAAATTGAAACTTAGGAGGAATATTTACTTAATCCTTAAAGTATTCCTGGAATTGGCTTTCTAGTTGCATAAATTTCATGAGTTTGAATTTGATAACACATTTATCTTTGGAAAGTTGATAGAGTATGTAACGATCATATGTATAGGTTTAAAGTTTGAAACCAAAGGTGGAACATAGATGTTATAGAAAGGCTTAAATGATTGCTTCTCCCATTTCCTTAATATGAAATTTATATACAAAATTTGTTGAATGAGCATATGAAATATCGAGTTGGTCTATTAGTTCGAGACGAGGGGTAACAGGCAATGATGCAAAAGAACCATTTGACAACTTAGTTTATAACTGAAATATAAAATCAATATTCAATTAGTGTGATGCCCTTTCACCCCTAGATCGCGAATAGCTCTAACCCTTTTTCAAAAGGTTTGAGAATCGATAGCCACAAAAAGAACATATACTACAGACATTACACAGATGCTACACCCACAAAAGAATAGATACTACAGACATTGCACAGATACTACACTCGCAAAAGAACAGATACGACACTACACTATAGNGAAAACATCTCAGGTAAAGAATAAAAAAAGAACAACAAATCACCAATAAAGAATGCAATTTGATTGAGCCGGGAAAGATGAGGCCAAAAGAAACGTTCACTTCTATGTTAAAAGGGGAATGGTAGAAAAATAAGCNTTAGTTGGGGAAAACATCTCAGGTAAAGAATAAAAAAAGAACAACAAATCACCAATAAAGAATGCAATTTGATTGAGCCGGGAAAGATGAGGCCAAAAGAAACGTTCACTTCTATGTTAAAAGGGGAATGGTAGAAAAATAAGCGAGCAAGAAGTATACATTTCTACATTCAAAAACAAATTTTATCTATGTAGCATTGCATTTCTCTAACTTAAACCATTCCATACATGAAAGGAGCAAGAAGCTCCAGCAAGTCAAGAACCACTTATCCGATGTGATACAAATTTGTCTGCAGTATCAGATTGTCTTAATCAGGTATATAACTAAAGTTCAATACAATTACATTATTATTTTAATTAAAATACGTTCTTGAGTGTGAATTTGTAATTACTCATAAAAAACATGAATATTTTATATNCAGCAGGAAGTATATATTTCTACATTCAAAAATAATTTTTCTCTATGTAGCATTGCATTTCTCTAACTTAAACCATTCCATACATGAAAGGAGCAAGAAGCTTCAGCAAGTCAAGAACCACTTATCCGATGTGATACAAATTTGTCTGCAATATCAGATTGTCTTAATCAGTTATATAACTAAAGTTCAATACAATTACACTATTATTTTAATTAAAATACGTTCTTGAGTGTGAATTTGTAATTACTCATAAAAAACATGAATATTTTATATTGTAGCCAACATAAACATACATCGACATGTTGATGCATTCCATTAGTGAATTCTAAGTGTGCCACACATCATCGCCATTGGCATCATCAAATATGTCAAAAAAATCTGAATATTCTTCTTACTGCAAACATTATCATTGATATCAGTGGAGTTCTTCATCATTGGGCTCTCAAACTTACATGAATCAATAAATAACTCAATCACATGGCTTTCATGATCACCACCAGCCTTGGATGACTCTAGCAAGCAAAAAACTCTCTCCTTCACAAAAAATTCTACATTTGCTTCTGAACAGTTTTTCAACTTCTTCATTGATTTTGAAAAAAAACCTGAAATGAGTCATTATATAACTCAATATCATTGCTGCTAATATCACCAACAGACTTGGAGTTGACTCTGGCAACCAACAAAATCTTCTTTAGGGGAATATTATTGATGTGCACTCGAGTGTTATTAGAGTGTCATTCATGTAGTATTCTAGTATTATTAGTGACTACAGTGTTATTATCTTGACTACGGTGCTATTATCTTATTCACGGTGTTATTATCGTATTTGTGTTGTTATTGGAATATTCGCCTTTGTTATTTTACTTATCAGTAGTGTTATTGGAATATTGAGTGGTGTTATTATCTTCTGTGTTATGTTATTGGAATATTCCGCCATGTTATTCCAATTCTCCACGGAGTTATTCTAATATTACGTGATGTTATTGAAGTATTCATTGGCATTATTCAAATATTGTGTGTTGTTATTGGAATATTCCATGACATTATTCCAATACTTCGCAATGTTACTAGAATATTATGCAGTGTTATTCTAATATTTTGCGGTGTTATTGAGGTCTTATCAGACATTATTATGGTATTATTTCATTGAGAGTAAATAACTTTGCGGTGTTATTAGAATATTCTACGACGCTATTCAAATATCTCGCGGTGTTATTGAGGTTTTATTAGGCATTATTATGGTATTATTTCATTCACAGTAAATAACTGTGGTGTTGTTAGAATATTTCGCGGTGTTATTTAAATATTTCATAGTGTTATTTAAATATTCCATAGTGTTATTGAGGTTTTATTGGGCATTATTATGGTATTATTTCATAAAAGTAAGTAACTTCGTGGTGTTGTTAGAATATTCCACGACATTATTCTAATATTCAACGGTGTTATTGAGGTTTTATTTGAGAATTATTATGGTATTATTTCATACAGAGTAAGTAACTCTGCGGTGTTATAGGAATATTCTGCAGCATTATTCCAATACTCTGCGGTGTTATTAGAATATTCCACGGCGTTATTCTAATATTTAACAGTGTTATTGAGGTTTTATTGAACATTATTATGGTATTATTTTATGCATCGTAAGTAACTTCGCGGCGTTATTAGAATATTCCCAATGTTATTCTAATATTCAGTGGCGCTATTGAGGTTTTATTGAACTTTATTATGTATTATTTCATATAGAGTAGGCAACTCTACAGTGTTATTAGAATATTCCACAGTGTTATTCTAATACCCCACGGTGTTATTATGGTATTATTTCATGGGAGTTATCGCCATGCTTCTATATTTATTCTAATCATATTATTTAGGTGTTATTAAAAGTATAAGTGCGTTAATTTCATATGATAATGCACTCTTATGAACAAATAGGAAAAAGGGTCGTTCACATAAACCTCTCTTGCTTACATATTGCTCATTTCCAACACATTAGTAGTTTAAACAAAATATCAGTATCAGCTACAACTAGATAATTTTAGTTAAACAGATCAGCATCAGTCAATCAAGAAAAATATATTTGAAACCAATATCATTTTTTTGAGAGATAGAGTCCACGCACAAAGATCATAGGAAAACTCTGCCATAAATTTCGACATACTGCCTTCCAATGTAGTTCATCACTCCAGTCACCCCGGTAGACTTGTATTAATTTTTTCATGTATTTGCAGACAAACATGACACACTCAACATTATATATTGGTACATGATTCCCTTTAACCATTGTTAGTGGCCATTTGTACGGTTTGCCCCTGAAAGCATTTCCAACATCTTTTCCATACAATTTTATCTTGCAATGTTTCATGTGGTAATGGTTGTGCAATGACAATGTTGAATAGGATCGAGTGATTCTATCGAGAATACTTACAACGTTGTAGCACACAGCCTTGTGCATCGTGTTAGGTAATAATCCGTGTAACTTCAATTTTCTTTCTTTCAATCTCACAACCAATAATATTCAGTGTTCATTGTCAATAATAAGAAATAATATAATGTCAATATTTTTTACCTCTTNGGTACGAGGCCTATTTCATATAATAATTGAATGGGACTTTTCCCTTGCGGGCAGTCAATGGTCATGCGATATAAAAAAAATTTGCATGAATTGCTTCTAAAAGGTAGCAAATCCAAGAAAAATTCTAATCTTAATGATTCAGCCATTCTAGGATGGTTTTAGACCTTTAAATCACCCATTTGAATGTCTTTTTAACTCAATATAGTCCAAAGCACGTTTTTAATGTCAGAAAGCTGTGTTTCTTTAGGTTGGATCGCTCTCGTGGATGAAAGACCTTCTGAGAGATCCTTAGACTAACTTATAGAACACTTCTACTAGAAGTTACAGCTCCTTCAGCACTAGCGGGGAAGAAACATTAAACCGAAAGCAATCAATCTGTAAATCTCATAATCCTTTTATGACTACCCTGTTAGGCACATTTGTTATAAAGAAAGACTCAATTTTGAAAATCAATGGGTTTGCACTTACTTTTTCAAAAAAAAATATATATATAACATGATTTGCTATCATTATCGGCATAATTGAGCCCCACATATGCATCAAGTTGTTGTTCCACTATTTATACAGGCCACTAGCTTTCCTTCTTGCTGCTACAAAAACTAATTCAACTCACCAAATTTCCCAAGCTCATAAAACCAAGTAAGCCCTTAATTTTTCATAAGAGAAAAGATAGATCGATATTTATCAATTAATCACTGTAGCCTCCTCAAAGGTAACATTTCGAATTGTACTGATTTGGCAATGAGAGACTAGTTAAAACCATCTAGACATTGTAAACTCTATCTTAAACATAGAACCACTTAAAAAACATTCTTAAATTGATAGAAAGGTGATATTAGTACTTATCGTATCTATATTAGATAGGAAAGTAGATAGCACTCACCAACTAATTTATCTTCATTAATTCCTATCTTGGGTAACTATAGTGGACCTAGAACTAAAGGTGCATAAGCATCATTTTGCAGTAGATAATAGTCAATTTCAGGCTTCTCATCACCAAACTTTAGTTCTTTGTATCATTCTCAAGGAAAAAGATAAGCATAATCCCAAGTAATATCTTTCCAAAATAGAATCAAATATATGACAAATATGTATTTCTACTTGTAAAATCTACAGAGTGCACATCAAGCACTTGTCACGGCTCATTCCACTTGTGGAATAGGCACAAACACGGTCCCAATGCTTTGAGTAGTTTTTTTAAATGTTTTACTGACATTCTATCTACATTAACAAGGTGAGTTAAAGTAATAAAAAATAGTGTGAATCTAAAAATACAAGACAAAGAATATTGATGTATTTCAAAGTGAGATGGCTGCCTGAACCCAAACCNAGATAAGCATAATCCCTAGTAATATCAAAATAGAATCAAATATATGACAAATATGTATTTCTACTTGTAAAATCTACAGAGTGCACACAGTTTCTTAATGTTGAATAATTACACGACATGCGGCCTTGCACATCAAGCACTTGTCACGGCTCATTCCACTTGTGGAATAGGCACAAACACGGTCCCAATGCTTTGAATAGTTTTTTTAAATGTTTTACTGACATTGTATCTACATTAACAAGGTGAGTTAAAGTAATAAAAAATGGTGTGAATCTAAAAATACAAGACAAAGAATATTGATGTATTTCAAAGTGAGATGGCTGCCTGAACCCAAACCTAAAACATTCACATAATGTTGGAATTTCCTCAAGCTGCACAATACCCCCATGAATTTAAGGATCCTCAATAAGCCAATCCCAACAAGAATAGGCGTTAAAGACTAGTCATAACAACAACAACAAAAAGCTTTTGTCCCACTAAGTGGGTTCGGCTACAGGAAGCGTTTTTCCGCATTGTGTCCTATCAAGTGTCATTCTTTCATTTAATTCTAATAAATTAAAATTATTTTTTATACAACATGCCAAATTTAGGATTAATCACAAATGGAAAATAATCATCATCCTCATTGGCAAGGTGTGACAACTAGAAATAAACCCAATAAATAGAAAAAAAACAATGACAAGCAAATGACACATCATACGTTGTTGACCTTATTCACATTCTCAACAAGTTTAAGAACTTCAAAAAAAAATAAAGCTAAGGTCCTCTCGAAACTATCACGTCTACTTTTCAAGGTCAACTCTAGTTAATCACAAAAGCCAAACATTACAATGCAGACATATAAAATAACAATCAACATGCTTCAAAGCATCCTTCACATGTTGAAACTACAAAGCTTTATTTTNCTTGAAAAGATACCAAAAATCTACTTTTCAAGGTCAACTCTAGTGAATCACAAAAGCCAAACATTACAACGCAGACATATAAAATAACAATCAACATGCTTCAAAGCATCCTTCACATGTTGAAACTACAAAGCTTTATTTTCCATTTCCATTGAAAGCTTAACTCCTAGTAAAAGCAACACTTGAAAAGATACCAAAAATCTTAACATATATGTAATGGAAGAGGACAAACCACTATCAAATTAATACCAACATATTTTTCAACTATTTAATGTGAGGCTNCTCCAATGAAAGCTTAACTCCTAGTAAAATCAACACTTGAAAAGATACCAAAAATCTTAACATATGTAATGGAAGAGGACAAACCACTATCAAATTAATACCAACATATTTTCAACTATTTAATGTGAGGCTAAAGTCAATATTTTGATATCCCTTAAACAGAGTTTATATGTAAGTCCTGCACGTTATTCCACCTTACAACGTACATAAACAATACAATAAAAACAAAAGCTACCACCTAATCTAACTAACCCTTTCTGCAAGATTACAGAAATAAATGAAATAGACATAGAAGGCATATAGGATTAAGATGCTGTGATGTTATGATTACATGTCGAAACCACCAACAAAAATTTCAAGATAAAAAAAATCTCTATCTTTTCGATCATTAACCTTGTTTAAATTTAATCAACCAAATATCAAGAAATATGTTTTATCTATTATGACTGCCTAATTGCTTTAAGAGAATGATATCACAAGCTCGGAGATAATCATTCTATGTGAAGAAGAGTACATTAAAAAGGCTCGTGGATTAACCATTTAAATCAAATAGATGAAATGTCTGGAGAAATTAAAAGAAGAATAAAGCCTGATAAATCACATCATGATTTCTAAAAGATTTGATGGAGTTTTTTCGTCTAAGTTTTTTTTTATATGCAAACAACACTCATTATGATTTTTTATATAGCATTAACATCCACACGTGAATCTTATCGGAATATGAAATCCCGTGCATGGGATTTTCTAGGTATGGTTTCAGTCTGAGCACAAGGATCCGCTCATGAGCTTGAAGAAGTGCACTCTGATCATCAAGTTAGCTAAAACAGAGTCAGAAGTGGCAGATTGATGCCCTTTTCATTTAAATTTGAGATTTAGATTCTTATAACTATATACAGTTTGAGAGCCTCGCCAATAAATAATCAAACAGATACGCATTGAGAAAAAAAATCCGTCTCAGTCACAATGTGCGAAAGGAATAGTAAACATTCAAATCAATGAAAGACTAGGGTAGCGCAGTACCCGCGAATTCGCCATGACGATGCGTTCGAGCTCGTCTGCGTGTGAAGCAAAACCCTATGAGAGAAAGAAATGTTTCTTGTCGGCCGAATCTGTAACCCGAAACGACGATACCGCTTGTCCCGGCCCATTAGTGGACATGTTATGATTGGTAAAAAGAAAATAAATTAAAATTAAGAAAACAATTTTATATGATATGTATGCATAGATACATAAATACATGCATATTTAATACATAAATTTTGAATTGTTATTGATATGCGCCAACAAATTTTCATCATCAAAGACCAATCACGAGGCATAATTTGAATCTCGATGTAATCTTTTGAGCAAAAAAAAAATTCAAACTTCAATTAGGAGTCATCCAGAGCTCTCGTTTCTGCTAATCTATAGTCAAACATAATGTATCAATTAGATAGACCGAATGATGTCAAAATTAGTCCAATTAGAGTCAAATCAAGTTTAGATCAAATTATTAAACCATCATTGCAATATTCTCGGACATATTTTGAATATCAAAAGGATGTTGAATATGATGAGCTCATTTTTGAATAGAACTTATTAGCAAGAAGAATCCAACTAGACCAATATCACTCAATTACGACACAATTAAAGCAATAAAATGTCTATTGAATGTTATTTAATCGAATGAAGCTCTCCGGACTATCTGATCAAAATAGTTTATGTTTTTGCATTAATTGAACACAAAACACTATAAATATAGCCTTAGTCTTCTCGTGAGGGCAGAAATGCTTCAGTCTTTAAAGAGAACTTGAAGCTTTGAGAAGGAACTGTCATTGTCGATCATTGTTGGTCGTCGTCGACCATCACTGACCTTTGTCGATCACTACAGACTATCGTCGACCACTTTGGACCATCGTCAACAACCACCAATCGTCTCCAAGCACAACGGTCATTGTTAACCACTACCGATCATAATTGACCACTGCCGACCGTCGTCAATCACTACAAATCGTCATCGACCATCACCAATTAGACACCGTCACTCAACGTTGTAACTTGAAAAATCTAATAATCATTTTCCGTCAGTGGGACAAAGAAGTATTTGTAATCATCAACCTAAGTGAATTTTAACAATTAAACCAGGCCCCGTGGTATTTTCCCTTTACGGGTTTTTCCACGTAAAATCTTCTAATGTCATTATTAGTTGTTTTCATTGAGTGTTGCATTGATCCAATGCAACGCTATCTATTTTCCTACCGTCACAAATTTTCTAGCGCGCATCAAATATAAAATTTTATTTATGCTTAAAAAACAAGAAAATAATAATGATAATATTTATGTAACATTAAGAGTTTGAATATCATAAATACTAAAATTTAATTTTAGGTATTATATACATAAATACAACAAAATCATCAAGTTAATGCTTTAAAATTAAGAAGGGAAATTTAGAGACATATCACCTATTTTAAAAGTATTTATATATATTATACCTACAATTTTAAAACCTTAGTGCATAAACAAAGGATTGAAATTTAATTTTCATTCCACTTTAAAAATATAATAATGATAGCATCACTTATGTCATGTAAAAATTTGAGTGGTATAGATGCAAATATAAGATCTTAGGTGTTATACATGTAAATACATAGAAATTATGTGGGTAACAAATTTTGCAGCTATTTCATGCATGGGTAACAAATTATGAGCAATTATAACCAATTTATTTTCAAGTAGATACATTTTGGTTGGGAGTTTAAAGACCGAGCAAATATCACGTGTCGCGATCACACGTTCGAGCAATAACTCAGATGGGTCGTTATGTGATACACAACGACCTAACAATATTCGAACCCTCTAAACATAAATACAATATGATTTTTATTGAAAATTATAGCTACGTTAATATAAACTTATCAAGTTAAAAGTTATAATTTCATTAAAAAAATTCTAATCTCTAACATGCACTCAAATCTAATAATCATACAAATATATATATATATATATANCAAACATCATCAAAAAACACAACTTTAACTAAATAAAAATGTCTCTATCGGAAGATCGGGAACCCCTCGGAGGAGGTAACCTACGGTTGCTAACGGGTCCAACTAAAGTAATATGCCTCTATTGGAAAATCGGGAACGCCTTGGAGGAGGTAACCTACGGTTGCTAACAAGGCTTCCCTCTCTATCGGAAGATCGGGAAACCCTCGGAGGAGGTAACCTACGGTTGCTAACGAGGCTTCCCCTATTGGAAGATCGGGAGCCCTCGGAGGAGGTAACCCTACGGTTGCTAACGAGGCTTCCCTAAATGAAATTATGGAACTCATTAAGTTGAGTTTAGTAAATTCATTTGGCCTCGGAGGAGGTAACCTACTGTTGCTAACGAGTCTTCCCACGGTCTAAATGAAATTATGGAACTCATTAAGTTGAGTTTAGTTGAGTCTTCCCACGGTCTAAATGAAATTATGGAACTCATTAAGTTGAGTTTAGTAAATTCATTTTGGAACATAGTGATTCCAATAGAAAATAGTGGTGCCGGGACGATGAAACCGTGGGATCTTGACCGGTGTCTTTTCCCACGATCTAAATGAAATTATGGAACTCATTAAGTTGAGTTTAGTAAGTTCATTTGGACTAAGCTATGGTCTAAATGAAATTATGGAACTCATTAAGTTGAGTTTAGTAAATTCATTTGGACTAAAGTCGGTCTAAATGAAATTATGGAACTCATTAAGTTGAGTTTAGTAAATTCATTTGGACTAAGTGTAACGAGGCTTCCCAAGGTCTAAATGAAATTATGGAACTCATTAAGTTGAGTTTAGTAAATTCATTTGGACTAAGTGATGTCTAAATGAAATTATGGAACTCATTAAGTTGAGTTTAGTAAATTCATTTGGATTAAGTGATCCACGGTCTAGATGAAATTATGGAACTCATTAAGTTGAGTTTAGTAAATTCATTTGGACTAAGTGATTCCAATGAAAAATAGTAGTACCGGGACGATGGAACCGTGGGATCTTGACCGGTGTCACTTTAATAAACTTTAATATGCCCATAATAAAATTCAATAGTGGTGCCGGGACGATGGAACCGTGGGATCTTGACCGGTGTCGCTTTAATCAACTTGTAGTGGTGCCGGGACGATGGAACCGTGGGATCTTGACCGGTGTCGTTCTAATCAACTTTAATACTATGGAACTCATTAAGTTGAGTTTAGTAAATTCATTTGGACTAAGTGATTCCAATAAAAAATATGGAACTCATTAAGTTGAGTTTAGTAAATTCATTTGGACTAAGTGATTCCAATAGAAAATATTAGTGCCGGGACGACGAAACCGTGGGATCTTGACCGGTGTCACTTTAATAAACTTTAATATGAGGTGCCGGGACGATGGAACCGTGGGATCTTGACCGGTGTCGCTCTAATCAACTTTAATATGCCCTCGGAGGAGGTAACCTACGGTTGCTAACGAGTTTTCCCACGGTCTAAATGAAATTATAGAACTCATTAAGTTGAGTTTAGTAAATTCATTTGGACTAAGTGAATCCAATAGAAAATAGTGGGTGTCGGAACGAGGGTTTAGTAAGTTCATTTGGACTAAGTGAATCCAATAGAAAATAGTGATACCGGAACGAGGGAGCCGTAGGATCCTAACTGGTGTCGCTCTAATCAACTTTAATATGACCTCATAAAATTTAAAGATGCGTTTGATAAGTTCATTTGGACTAAGTGAATCCAATAGAAAATAGTGATGCCGGAACGAGGGATGGTGTCGCTCTAATCAACTTTAACATGCCTCCATAAAATTTAAAGAACTTCAATCATAAGGCCAGAACTCATTAAGTTGAGTTTAGTAAATTCATTTGGACTAAGTGAATCCAATCGAAAATAGTGGTCCTCGGAGGAGGTAACCTACGGTTGCTAACGAGGCTTCCCACGGTCTAAATGAAATTATGGTCCTCGGAGGAGGTAACCTACGGTGAGGCTTCTCACGATTTAAAAAAATTATGGAACTCATTAAGTTGGGTTTGATAAGTTCATTTGGACTAAGTGAATCTCTAAATGGGAAGATCAGGAACCCCTCGGAGGAGGTAACCTACGGTTGCTAACGAGGCTTCCCACGGTCTAAATGAATGGAACTCATTAAGTTGAGTTTAGTAAATTCATTTGGACTAAGTGATTCCAATAGAAAATATTAGTGCCGGGACGACGAAACCGTGGGATCTTGACCGGTGTCACTTTAATAAACTTTAATATGAATGGAACCGTGGGATATTGACCGGTGTCACTTTAATAAACTTTAATATGCCCATAATAAAATTTAAAGAACTTTACCAATAGGGTCACCTGATTTGACATTATAACCAAATGACCTAGAAAACTTGAACTCTGCTACA
>JXCR01058422.1:152207-189731 GCA_002079205.1 Phalaenopsis hybrid cultivar
ATCTACAACAACATATCCTTCCTTAACTTTAAACAACGAAGTCATAGGAACTCGAGGTCGTTTGTCTAGTGCAACATAAATCCTCAAACACATCTTTTAGGCATTTGTANCAAAGCTCTTGCTGCACGGCGGCCCGACGGCGCACATGATAGGAAGGAAAACACCTCTCATCATCATGTCCTGACACCTACCATGACACTGACCGCCCTCCATCTCCTTCATCATCATCGCGCCCGTCATCATCTCTAGAAGCTCGCACCGACACGTGTCTGAAACCTGCCGGAGCTGCTCGCAGCATTCCGGTGGGTTTCCGGCGACGTCGCTCCCGTGCTTGATGAATGTGCGGCAGATGGCGAGGGGGTACGTCTGCAACTCTTGGACGCACTGTTCGTATTCGGTGATCGGTTCGGCGGAGTGGAGTAGGGGGAGGAGGAGGAGGAGGAGGGCGGGGAGGAGGAGGGAGGAAGTTATGCGTGTGGTAGCCATTGTTGGTTATGTGAAGTATTTAGTCTCTGGTGGGGTTTTATGAATGGCTGGGGGTTGGTACGTAATGCATGCATGCATGATTGCATGCAGATGATGGGCGTACGTGGTGGTTAGTATTGGTGTATCAGATGCACGTGTGACGCATGCAAGAGGATTGGGTCGCACGTGTGATGAAAAATGAAATGAAGAAAATATTTTGTTATTAGCTTAATTAAGGAAAAATAAGGTTAAATTACCTTTTAAGAATTAGTTATTTGGTATATCAGTTGAATGAGGATAACTTTTTTATTGATAACGGGAGTGGCGGAATTTTTTAATTAAAATAATTTGAAATAGAAAGAATTTATAATTTGAAAAATATTATATTATTTGTGGATGATGTAATCTGAGAATATAGAGGCTGAAAAATAGAAAAAAAATATATTATTAGGTGTGGATGTTAAGTAACCATCTTTTTCAAGAGTCGCGGGTCACCTCTCAAACTATTCGGGGTGGTGGGTAGCTCAGGACTTAATACGGTTTTTCGGGCTTACACCTAGCCAATGTGAGACTTTTTTGTCCGTGACATTCTCCTTCACCCAATCATGTGACGCCCTTATCAAGGATCGACTCCAACGAGGGTCTCATTGGACCATAGAGAGTTCACACATCTGGCAGACAATAACCTGCTATGATTAGGGGTATAAACGAGTCGAACACGAGCAAGTCATGCTCAGCTCGTGTTCGGCTCGTTTATATTTCGAGCTCAAAAAGTGTGTTCGTGTTCGGCTCGTTTTCTTAACGAGCCGAACACGAGCTGTTCACGAGCAAAGAATTATTTTAACAACCATAATCATGTAGTCATAAGGCAATAATGGCTTAAGCAAGATTTAAAAATTACTATTTATATTAAAACATCATTTGAATCTAATTTAATAATTTTTATTCTATTTTCTTAATCAATATTTTACTTGGTTATAAATCTTTGTAGCCTTGTGTCAATTGGATTTTTATTTTTTTAATCAATATTTTAATTGATTATAAATCTTTGTAGCTTTGTAGTCAATTAGATTTTTTTTTAAAATACTACTTAGTATCTATGTGTGTGTGTGTGTGTATAAACTTGATGGGTAGTATTTAGAGCCAAAACAAGTCGAACACGAACGAACACATTTTAGTTCGTGTTCGGCTCGTTAACTTATCGAACAAAATTAACGAGCCCAACACGAGCTTCTTAATGAGTCGAACACGAGCTGTTCGCGAACAGCGAGCCGTTTTGACAGCCTTAGCTCTGATACCACTTTTCATCTCCTAAAAGAGCTCTTCGGGGTGATGGGCAGCTTAGGACTAAAATACTTTTTTTGGCCTTATGCCTAGCCGATGTGGGACTTTTTGTCCGTGACATTCTTCTTCACCCAATCAGGTGACGCCCTCGTCACAGATCAGCTCTAACGAGGGTCTCATTGGACCATAGAGAGTCAACACACCTGACAGGCAGTAACCTGCTCTGATACCACTTTTCACCATTCAAAAGAGCTCTTCGGGGTGGTGGGCAGCCCAATACTTCAATACTACTTTTCGGCCCTACACCTAGGTGATGTGGGACTTTTTGTCCGTGACACACGGGTGGAAAACAGTCATGTAAGAAAATGTCATGGGAATTAATATCATTTCAAGATTATTTTAGCTCCTCTAGAAGTAAATATAATAAGATGTGATTAGAATTTAGTACAAAAACTCTTCATTCCAAGGCACAACAGAAAAAAAGGCGGTCCTATACCTATGGAAAAATTTGCACTTATTTGTGATGGTTTGTCGAAGATTGCAATTGAATTAATTTTTCAATGATTTTCTTACAAGTAAAACATAGCTTAAAAGTAAATCACATTTTCGACAACCTAAAGAAGGTAACTAATGGTCCAAACTGTATTTTTACTACATATTACTTTTTGATTGTTTTAACCCATCGGAAAGATACAAGTCATTTCTTTGATTGTTGATGTCGAACTGTCCTGTTATTGTAACTAACAGTCAAGGAATTGTCGGAAACTGTCTTTATATCAAACCGATGTTTGAAATCTCACATTTCTTTTCTCTCACGCGTCTGAGCTCTGAACCAGACTGCAGCGCCCTTAGATTACATTTTTGTTAATGTTCATTGTTTTTCAAGTTCTTATAGTCAAATTGCAAATAATCTTGATTTTTATATTCCTCTAGGTTTTTATTTAATTTGAATAGTTGTTTTTTTTTTTGCATTTAGAGAATTTCTATCTTGGATAAATTTGAAATTTTGATTCTATTTTGTATAGTTTTGATGATGTATGTGATTGTTACATGCTTGGGACTTATCTACTTAGCACATAAATCTTAGGTTTTGTCTATCCAACATCCAATCTTTGATACTTACATACATGACAATTTGGATTAGGGTTTAGATATGTGAATATATAAGAAGTGTGTGCTACGCATGTGAATGCCCTTTTTTAAGGTAAATTAACATACTCAACACACAACTCTTGTGTTTTTATGTATCTCACAATTTTTTTTGTATTTATATACATGACACTTCGTTGCTTTAAACATATGCGTAAAAAACTATATTTCACTTTATTAAATGCAAGTTATGGATGTAAACGACTCTTTTAAGAGCGTGACACCGACATTTTTAGAGTATTGATAGGTCGGGTAAAATGAGATAACTTTTTTTATGTTAGAGTTTACATGCTCTTTATTTTTATATAAAGACAACGACCTATGTTCAACACTTAACGTCTTTTTTTTTTATGAGTATGACACTCACCTCTGTCAAGGTAAAACTTGTTAAAAAAATGGAGGGTTGTGTTATGTGGTTGATAGATAATATATAATTTATCAAAAAAATCATTGTATAAGTGTTAGGGTGTTTCCTAGAAACAACACGTTGTATGGTTTGGATACAGTGAAAAGTGTGCAAGGGTCGTGTTGTCATCATTTTTATGAGGTACTCATCTCCATTTCCTTAGAATATATAATATAGTCTTAGAATACAGCCGACATATCGAAGCTCAAGTTGAGTTTTCATAAGGATTTGCAAACCATAGTGGGACCCCATGACGTACGACGATTGACTCGCTGCCGCGAGCAATCTGCTTGACTTTGGATATTGCTTAGGCAATGATCGGTCAGCAATTTGCTCGTTAAAAGGCTCTGGTCATACCAAATAACTTTATTTGCCACGATGCTTGAGTTGGAGTTAAGTTGGTAAGATCATCGATGAATTTATCTAGACTACCCCGGATAACGAAACGGATCGCGCAAGCGGGTCTGGAACGTTGATTTTGCATAAGAATGATACCTATGTTGATATGATTTCGCGCACTGCAAATAACAGGCACACACCCATCCACTTTGTCCTTTCTTACTAATTCACACATCATACTTTGGAGGCTCCATATTGGTTATACTCCATGCTTAAATTCACTCAAATTTGGCCATGAAACCCTTTGCCATAAGCTTGTTAAATCCATTTCAAATTTGCAAATCTAAGCCAAGTTCAAATACTTTTGACTTTACCAAACTTTGAATGAATTTGAAATTTTATTTGAACCACATACTTTGATGAACCTACCTAAGCATTTCAATAATCATATGAATCACTTTGAACACCTTAAAGAACCACATACTGTGATGAAACTACCTGAGTGCTTAGTCTATTATTATGTCCATGGTTAAAACCAACACAGTGTTGAGGCAAGCTGGTTCATTTTATACGAGGAAGCTCTACTCAATGTTTGAGGGAGAGTTTTTGCATGCGTCGTGTGGAGTTGTTCTCAAACTTTCCGTGGAGAGTGACTCAAAATATTACGTAAAGAATTTGATTAATCAAAAGACAAACAAACCCTGGATTGTTAAACTTGACAAGATTAATTGTGATATCACGTGTTGCTACAAAAAAAATTGAGATGATGAGGTTATTGTGTGCTCACTCTCTACACGTTCTTAATTTGTTGCGTATAACAAAGATTTTTGACATATATTTCTTATTATGATGGTCTATGTATGCAAAGAGGGACAACTATAATAATGTTGGATACAAACATCTCAAGCAGTTCCAACTGTCCAATGGATCTGCAAGTGGCCTTCTATTTGGCGCACACGCTCAAATGTTTGCATGCCAACTTCTTAATAAAGCACAAAGTAATGAACTGGTCGAGCAATGTGTGTTGGAATCATTTAAAAAATTATATGTAGATGTTGAAGATATATTAGTTGGGAAAACACCTCAAGTAAAGAATAAAAAAAGAACAAGAAATCACCAATAAAGAATGCAATTTGATTGACCCGGGGAAGACGAGGCCAAAAGAAAAATTCACTTCTATGTTAAACGGGGAATGGTAGAAAAATAAGCGAGCAAGAAGTATATATTTCTACATTCAAAAATATTTTTTCTCTATGTTGCATTGCATTTCTCTAACTTAAGCCATTCCATACAGGAAAGGAGCAAGAAGCTTCAACAAGTCGAGAACCACTTATCCGATGTGATACAAATTTGTCTGTAATATCAGAATGTTTTAATCAGGTTTATAACTGAAGTTCAATAGAATTACACTATATTTTTAATTAAAATACGTTCTTGAGTGTTAATTTGTTATTACTCATAAAAAACATGAATATTTTATATTGTAGCCAACATAAACATACACCGACATGTTGATGCATTCCATCAGTAAATTCTAAGTGTGCCACACATCATCACCATTGACATTATCAAATTTGTCGAAACAATCTGAAAATTCTTCTTACTGCAAACATTATCATTGCTATTAGTGGAGTTCTTCATCGTTGGGCTCTCAAACTTACATCAATCACTAAATAATTGTCGACACTGAAAAGTTGGAGGAGTTGCCCGTAAGAAGCTATCGGTCACCAAAATCAAAATTTTGTTGCCCTCTTCAGAAGGACGCTTAATCTACATACATATATAAGTTTTAAGAAAAATATGAAATCAAACTGATCTCATATTTTTCACAGTTTAAATGAAAGAGCGCTCTACCTCAAAGCCTGTATATATCCCGAGGGATAAACACATGACTTGAGGATATGACTCGATCAAATAAACTAAGAAATATATGATATTCGTTTGGTCTGCGAAAATCATTTTATTTGCCGACAAGTTCTCATATGTAATATAAAGAATTGAATAGCGTTTATATTAAGATGGGTTCGGAAAAACTTCCTATAAGAGCAAACTCTTATAATTAATTACATCTTAAATGACCAAAATCACTTAAGAAAACTCTCGATAAAAATCAGTGAATACCATCTTCAAAGAGGTAAAAAAGATATGACTTTTCAACGGAATCAGACCAAAGAGTGTCAAATGGGAAAGACTCAAATTCAGAACATTCTTGAGGAATCCAACTGAGGAAGAACTAGGGGAAGTCGTAGATTATGAGCCAAACCTCAGTGACTTTCCAGTCTATCCTATGGTTTGGCTTCAGTTTCAAGAAGAAATTATTCAAGTTTTCATCATGCCAATTTTATTTAATTATGGTTTATATTTGTGTGACACTGTCACACAAGTCGCCTAGAAGATATGAGGGTTTACGTCGTATCGGATGACAACCTCGAAACCTAGAATGAGTTAGGGCATAAATTGCACAGTCTGGCTGTGGAAAGACCTAAAAGATGAAATGAAGATTTATGTCGCGCTAAACATACTACCTTGAAATCCTATGACTTGTTGTTTAATTCTAAGGAAAGGTTTTGTTGATGTAGACATGTTTTACTGTTGAAGACGGTCGTGCTGCCCACCGCATTTGCTACAAGCTCCTCGTCATTGCAGCGTCCAATTTAGTATTCAAGTTGTTTAAGGTTGAAATAATGTAAAAGGTGAGGTCACCAATTTATCGTGGGTACCACCTAAGAGCTGCTACTGGTATCCTAATGTAGGGGAGAGTATAAAAGAAAAACATGTTAATGTACAATGAAATCATGCAGTGGTAATGTGAAAATTATACATCCGACAGAATAATATACACTAAAAGATAGAATGAGCAAACTACACTAGGCAAATGTGTGTGTGTAATGTGTGTAAGAGAAACGAAATTAAAGAATCAAAATGTCGGAAAAAGTCGAAAAGGAACATTCCGTAATAAATCTGAAACAAAACAAAGTTCGTAGGAAATCCAAATAAATCTATAGATGTAAACTTGTAGAAAACCCGGAAGAAAGAACAAAAATGAAGAAAACACCAGAATGAACTACAAATTCAAAAAGACCGTAAGCTTGGTGGTGAAGAAGACTCAGAGCTGTGTTGTAGACCACAACTTTAAGTATTGACTACTAGACCAACTTTCTGTAGAACGTAGCCCTAATTAGATTTGAGTAGCCAACCGTGGACCTTTGTAAAATTTTTCCTACATTTCAATCTGGATCCGCATGCAAGTAAAAGCCGTAGGTAAGTAGGTTGTTTTGTAGTTGAGGTGATTTTGTATTTTTCAAATGTATTTATATATATATTTTTAAAATAATTCGATCCACAAGTTGAATAATCTAGTCGAACTCGGACTGCTAGCAACTTTAGATTGTCGGCGGTAGAAACCCCAAGGCTGGGCGAATAGTATCTATAAAAATCCTCTACTCTACCCTCTCCAAGGTCTCTGAGTTGGGAGATACTATTCTAAGGGACCTGATTCTCTATAATGCAATTTTATCACCGTCCATAACCTCACACACTCCACTTACAATCTTGCTTAATGGCCCCACATATAACAAGTGTTATGCGTGTGCACACGTGCGTCCTATACGAGTGTGGGATTTAGACCAAGAAGCAAGGAGAAATAAAGGACGAGGGAGCAAAGAGGAGAGAGAGGAGAAGATAATCCACCTAACACAATTCCAGAAAGGAAGTGGGTTGTTTCTCACTATCAAAGAAAATCAGAATACGTGTCAAAACAGTTAAACATCTCCCGACGTGGTGCATGGATGTGAAGTGATGTAATATCTGATATAGTGTAAGATGCAGAGTGAGTGAAGTGGTGTAATGTAGGAAGTGGGGTGATGTAGCGAAATAGGGTAGTGATGTGGTGGAATGAAGTGGTGGAGTGTGGTGGTGGTTGAAGTTGTCTTTGAGAAATCTTTCTAACGTTCTTCAAGTTGAAGTTGGAGTTGTATTTGTTGGACACTGAAGGATATGACTTCAGGTTTGAATTTCCATTAACACCTAATATCATCGTCATTTCTTTAATTCTTTCTTTTCAGAGCCAAAGCATATTTCAAAATTTTGGTGGTGTGATCAAAACATTTTTCGTTTTTCAAAGATATTTCTGAGTTAATTAATAAACGACCAAAAGACTTAAGATCGTTGAAATTTTTCTTGAATATAATATCAGAAAAATTCTCTTAAGAGAGCATTTTAAGTTTCAATAATCAGGGGAAACTCAGAAACCAATTTTTGATTATACGTCCATCTCATGCTTCTTCTCAGGGAGACTTTTCTTTTGCTTTGATTTTTTTTTTTGCTTCAAACTTTGCACATAATCCTTTTTATTCTTGGTCTTCTTTTGTATGACAGACTTGACCTTATCAAGAACGTCTCTTACAGTAGATGAACGCAATCTATAATTGAAGGATCTTAAGTTCACAAGCCTAAACAAAAAGTTAATGCAAAAAAAAAAATAGCAATTTCTATACATCGAGAAAATGAATACAACAATAAAAAATCACACCTCATCGATCGAATCAACCCCCGATCATGTTATATATAAATCTCTTTAATTACTAAAATGTCTATCTGAAAAGTTAATGATGAGGGGGCAAATATGTATTTTTACAATGTTAAGACCTATATGTCACAGACTAACTTTTCTCAAGTCACCCGTGCGGCTTTAACACACTTTCTTAGCACTAAATCAACTTTATCACTCACAACACTGGACTTAGGAGCCTCAAACACTCTTAAGAAGAAAAATAGAGAGAAATGAATACTTTGCGATTGAATACTAGAATACTTTGATTCAATGCTTGGGTAATTACAAATGAGGGGAAGAACTCCTATTTATAGTCTCCTCCATGTCTTTGGTCTTTCATCTAGCCAATGTGAGACTATTCAATGTCCAAGAGAAGCTTCTAGATTACAATATAATATTCTATCTCTTAGACTATTTTAATGTACATAAATTAACTCTAGAACATTCTAGGTTATTCTTAGATCCTCTTTAGAGCTTTTCCTTCTTGCTCTCCCCTGAACGTAGGATCCTCTTTAGAGCTTTTCCTTCTTGCTCTCTCCTGAATGTGGTGAAATCTTCTAGAGCCCCTTTGATGACTCCTCATATTCTGACCTTCTCTAGAATCTTCTATCCTGTGTTCGTCTCGACGATTTCTCGAATGTGACGGAGCGTGACATATAACTATAAATAGTCGATGAATAATACTAATAAGTGTTAGGCTCTCTTTATTACTCACTACCTTAGTTATTTTCTGTTGAGGCGTTTGGATTTAACAATCATATCTATTATTAGGACAAAAATTAAGACCGCTTCAAACGGAGAAATTAAAATTTACATTTTGCCCACGCGGCGAAATTCCCCACCGGAGTAAAATTGACCTAACAGCCTCCACCTCAATCTAACCGTCCAATCATTCAAAACGAACGGCTAATGATAGCGATCCGCGAGAAATTAAACGGGTGGTTTTTCTCACGCCCCCATCCTCTATATATAAATTAAGGATCGGAACAAATTGACAAAACTCTCATCCTTTTTCTTTCTGCTGGCCAGAACCAAACCCTAGAATCTTTCGTAACCATGGCTGGAAGAGGGAAGGCGATCGGATCCGGAGCCTCGAAGAAGTCGACTTCGAGGAGCAGCAAGGCAGGCCTTCAATTTCCTGTCGGCCGTATTGCTCGATTTCTCAAGGCTGGCAAGTATGCTGAGCGAGTTGGCGCTGGTGCTCCGGTCTATCTCGCCGCCGTTCTTGAATACCTTGCTGCAGAGGTATGATTTTACCTCTGATATCATACAGATTGTTATAAAACTTCGTTTTTAATTATTATAGATGTTTCGATGTATTTTCTTTGTGCTATTTTTGTTACTGCTGTTTCCGGTGCCTGAACTTATGCGATGGATGCTCGGAGATTTCTTTGGTTCTGTAATTGTTTTACCCTTACAGTTTTCCCTTATTTTGAACAGGATCCATATAAAATTTAATGTTGTTAGATAAATTATGTGATATTCGCTTAATTTTCTTTGGTAATACAACTTGCATTACAAAAAAAAGTTTCGATTTTGCTGATCAGATTCGAGTTTTATAAAATCCAAGATTTTAAGCTTTTTTGTCGGCTTTGATTTGTTAATTTATTTTTATTATTTCTTCAATACTTTGATCAGGTTTTGGAGTTGGCCGGAAATGCTGCCAGGGATAACAAGAAGACTAGGATTGTGCCAAGACACATTCAATTAGCTGTTAGGAACGATGAAGAGCTCTCTAAGCTTCTGGGCACTGTGACTATTGCTAACGGTGGTGTTATGCCTAACATTCACAACCTTCTTCTTCCTAAGAAAGTTGGGGGGACGTCTAAAGCTGGACCAGCTGATGATGAGTGAAGACAGTTCAAATCAAAGTCCCAAAACTTTTTTAAAATTTTTTTTTGCTGTTTTATATGGATTAGTTCTTGTTTAGCGTTGTATGATCTAACTGGATTGCTTTGTGTTTCTGTTTATGCTTTTCTGTTGGTGGAGAAGATGCCATGGATATAAAATTTTCTCTATTTATTGTTAAGTTTATTGATAATTGTTTCTTCTATTGGGTTAATTAGATTTTCTTCGGATGTGGGTATCACATTGGCAGCTATTCTATGTTGGAAATTATATAAAAGTTTCAATTTTTATGATGTCAATGAAATGTGCATGGCTCTATAGAGTGTCGGATGATATTAAGATTACCAAATTGTTAAAATTAGGAGCAATTCTAACTTCTTTAAGGAGCTGCAGGTCAATAATAGCTATATTCAAAATCAGGATGACATGAAAATATTAACTTCTTTGATGAGTTGCAGCCTACTAATAACCTTCTGAAATATGCTGGCCTTTTTTCTATTAATAGTGAGTCAATACCATTATTGTCTTCATCATCAAACTTCTATTGATGGAGGTTTTTATGTAATGAAATTCTAATTTTTTTCAATTATAAGAGCTTCAAGAATAGTATTTGCCCCAAAATTGATTTGTGAAAAGTTTGTGAATTGTTATCCATTTTTATTTTAAAAATTGGGTTTACCCCCACCCTTTCATTAGTTGGATCAAAACTTGCACTTCCAAGCTGGACTGTTATGTTCTCATAAATAGTGAAATTAGAGGATATTTCCCATCCTCCATTTGGCTTGACAAAGGCTGCCCCTTATCATCTTATTTATTTTTTTGCATTGTAATGGATGCTTTCTCCTCCTTGGTCGATAATTTTGATTAGAAATTGCACTTGAAGCATTATATATACTGATTTGTTTTTGGTATAGTTTTCTCCGTTACGATGATATGTTAATAAGCTTTACTCTCGCTTGTAGAAATGTTACTCTTGCTAAACATCAAGGGAGCCTTGGTTTCCCTAACCTTGATAACACTAATCTTAGGTGTAAGGCTAAAATCATGTGAAGGCACTATAGTTCTAGTAATTTTCATTCTAATTAGATCTCTTAACAATTATGATTCTCTTTTGTTTAATAACACACCATCATCTATTTAATACCCTCTCTCATTCTATTAGTGAGGCATCTTTATGGCTCTTATTCTCTAACTACTGGCAATATCTTACAAGTTCTTCGCCACTCTTAATAGCTTTAATGAAATATTTTTTAAAAGATTTTATTTACTTAACGTAAATTACATTACTTATCATTTATGGCTCAAGAAGAATTGTAAGATTTTAAAGAATGCATAACTCTTTCGAGCCTATCATTAAGAGCACCAATTAAACTATGAGGCTGAGGGTTTGTTTGAAATAGTAGTTGATTATTTATAATATGTTGATAAATAAATTATTTATAATGTGTTGATAAACAAATTATTTTGATAATCTGTAGAATATTCTGATAATTTGTAGATTATCAGAATAATCTGGTTTTCTGTTTAGGGCAATTTATTCAAATTAGTTTATTGGTGATTAAATGATATTTTTGCAAACTGTTGGGGGCAGTTTATTCAAATTAGCTTATTGGTAGAATATAAACATATAGTGTAGAAACATACAATTATCACATATCAGTTTCAAAAGATGACATACAGTTCTCACCTTGTCATGAGTACCAGAAGAAATAAAAATAATACAAAAACAAGTACAACTACAATGAGAAATATTAAAAAATTTAATTTCAAACTTTGGCTATGTTTGTCCTGATCCGCACTATCAATCTGGGAAAACATCGGATTCTCATGGCTGTTGGCAGTGTAATATGTGGGATTATCAACCCACCGGAAGAAGTCACAATAAAAAGCATCACTCTTAGCACAATCGTAGAATTGCCTCTCAAAGTTATTAGACTGATGCGACGTGAGCAACGAAGACGATAATCCACAATTACACAAAATACCTGTCTGTAACTGATATTCTAGAAGTCATGTTTATATAACTGCGAAAAAAGCAAAAAAACATAAAGAATGTCAGGACTTATCCAAAAAAAAAAAAAAAACATACAAAATTAATCTACATATATACGAACAAAAGAAAGACTTGCTGGATTAGCTGCGATATATAGCATCTGTTGTAGACTCCATCAGAGCAGCCATCTCAGTCACACCCTCCGTGTCATGAACTATAAATTCATTAAGTTCATTCTCATTCTCAAGAACTGATGCCTCGATCATGCTTTCTGATGGTTCTTCATAGACTGTCATTTCTTCATTATTAACCATATTAAAGTCTGTGTCTAAATGTGAAAGGTGTCTCCATATGAAGTTATGAAGTGTCATTATTGTCCCCACAATTTGTACCTGCTTCTGAAATAGATATGACGAAATATCACATAGGATGACTTATTTCTTCTTCCACAAACCAAACATTCTTTCAATTACCCCACGTAAAGATGAGTGACGTTTGTTAAACATTTTTTTCCTATCACGAATAACACTTGCTCGCTCAAAATAAAGAATGTGATACCTATTGTCTGGATATGGTTTGAGATAGCCCATTTGCATTGGATATCCAACATCAACCAAATAGTATTTTCCTGTTATGGAAGTTATTGTGATTTACAATAAATATCTATAACTTGGAATTAAAAACATCAATACATACCTGGAGTCAGATGAGGAAAACCCTGCGATCTATTTCTGGTAGCATAAGCGAAAATTCAACTATCATGTGCACTCCCTTCCTAGTCTGCCATAACATATGTGAAACACATGTTGAAGCTACATATCACCATGACATTTTGAGTAGTCGAACCACTTCGATCAATGGAAGCATCTTGTCCTGGCTGGGTATTCGGGCATCAACGTGAGTACCGTCAATTCCACGTATGCAGTTCTGTTTTACAATGTTAGAAAATATTTATGTGTTGTTAGGAAGGTAAATAAAAGAATGGTTACCTTAAAGTAATGCATGTAACATGGATCGACTTCAATTTGGCTTGGAGTATTAGCAAATGATGGATGATCTGGCCTGATGTTTTTAGAGGCTAAGCTAACAAGTGCTTATATGCCTTTGGAAAAATAATGACTTATTGTCTCTGATGAATGCTGAAATCTCTCCATAGCATCCCTAATTGATTCATTCTGTGACAAAATATATAGTGTTATAACCAATACATCCCTTCTCGTCGTTCTCGAACCTTGGAGTCCGTGATTGAGAGATAACTCGTGCAAGAGATCCATGAAGATCGATACTATCATTCGAAATAGCTTACTAAACCTAATAAGATGTCCAGAAAGCATTTCGTCAAACCATAGTCATTCTAGATAGTATATAATAGAACTGAACAATTCTAGATAGTATCCAAAAGAACAAGAGCAACATTCTATATAAACCGTGCACCTAAACAATTCAAACAAATGCAGAAAAACAATTTCAACAAAACTAGATAGTATCCAATAGAACTAAATAATATCCAATAGGTATTCAAACAAATGCCCCTAAACCGTGACCATAAACAATTCCAATTCCAACTCCAACAGGTGCAGCTAAAATGGCTTATCAATTGCTGAACAATTCCAATTCCAACAGGTGCAGCTAAAAAATTTCAGAAGTTAGAAAATTCCAGCAGTTTGAAATGAGCTAAACAATATAACAGGTGCAGCTAAAAAAATCCAGCAGTTTGAACTGTATAATGATTCCCCCTGCATTCATTCCTTCAAGAATAATATAAAAGGCTTATCAAACGATTCCAACAGTGTAACGATTCCCACTGCATTCCTTCAAGAACAATATAAAAGGGGCGCATTGAAACACATTCCAACAGTATTATACGATTCCCACTTTTCGAACCAAAACTTTGCATAAAGGAGCAGAGACGAGAAGAACAAAGATTCCCACATTGCGAACCAAAATTTCCCCCATTGCTCGTCTGCATTTTTCAAGAAAACCTTAAAAAAAATGCAGAAAAAACTCACGAGAAAACCTCAGATTCATTTCCATCAACTTTTTTTCAACCCTAATACAACAAGGCATCCTAAAGACAACCCTACAGAAAACCAATTTTTGCAAAGAAACTAAAGATAACCGAATTGAGGCACATATAAATTGAACAACGAAGGAGAAGACCGAATCTTGCAAATAAAAACCAACAAGAGAAAATCGAACAACTAGAAAGCATTGCAACATATATATCTCACAAGAAGAGTCGATGTTTACGAAGGAGAAGATCAAGAAATGAGATGGTGAGGGAGAGCACGAGAGAGATATCGCAGGGGCACGAGAGGAATGAAACCCTAACAAATGTTGGAACACAATAGGAGCCCTGCGTGCTATGTGTAAAAGGAAAAAAATGTACGTGATTATCGTCATTTTAAAAATGCTCTTCCGAACGCTTTAAACAAACACCAAGGCAGCGTTTTGAAATGCCACCACACCTAAATAAGCAGCCCCAAACATGCACTAAAATCAAGGAAATTTAAATTTAATAATGAGACCCTCCATCTCATTAATGATTTATATGACATGATTTCATGTGTTGGTTGTTGGTTTGATTTTTGTATCAGGTTTTTTGTTAGGTATTTGGTCTTATGTTTAAACTTATCATTGGTTCTTTGTATGGAACATACTATTTTCTTAGAGCTATGATGTCCATCATCCTAGGTGACTCGATTACTCATATGGATTTTGATTTCTCCCATGTCTTGTTCTCTCCTAATGTTTTTGAGAGGTTCTCTCTTACTCCCCACATACAATTTTTTAATCATTGTCAGGTCCCAAGCTTCAAATGTGAAAAGTTGAGGGTTATTGTAGATAGTTGATAACCAACGTAAAATTTGTCGAGAAATAATAACATTAATCCTTTAAATTTTTGTATAAATGTTAGGACGTCTTTGACAAACGACGTGTAGTATGACCTAAACATAGTGAAAAGTGCTCAACGTTTGCTACATTGGTGCCTATGTGTAGTGTGCTTCTCAAGTCAGTTTTAATATAGGTTATAAAGAAAAATTATGAAATGACCTAGAAGAATTAATACAAATGAAATCTTTTGGATACGTTGGTAGAAAGGATTCATGTAGCCAGCTATATATATATATGAGGCTTGAAGATTTTGGGAACGAGGGAAGATGCAACCAAATGGAATAAGATTGGAGAAACTAAACTCAAAATTATACAATTCAATATATCGAGAGTGCTAATTCGATGAATTAGTGTGTTTTTGTATTTAAATTAATAGCTAAGTTCCGATGTCCAATAGTCAGGATGGCCGAGTGGTCTAAGGCGCCAGACTCAAGTTCTGGTCCTCGAGAGAGGGCGTGGGTTCAAATCCCACTTCTGACACGTTAACTTTTACCACTTTTTAAAAAATTTTTTATTACTACTTTTGGAGTTGGGACAAGTTGGTGTCATATTCATTCTAATTTTCCTTTTAAAATAAAAGTAATAAAACCTTTTTATATAGTATTAATGTTTAAAGCTCCATCGAAGTTAAATATAAATTTTTTTTTTTCATTTAAATAATACAAATCTTTTGTATTACATAAAAAAAATATTATTTTTCTTAAAAAATATTATTTTTCTTACTTTTAAAAATTTATACATTTTCATTTATAAAGATATCTAAGTCTTAAGGGTGGCTCTAAAACAGCTCTTTTGTTATGTTCTATTCGAGTTTATTGAAGTCAAGTTTGATCAGGCTTAAAATCAAAATTTGCAAACTCAAATTGAGTTATTTAGACCTATTTCAACAGAATCGGGTCAATCTAGCTCAAAATTGAAACTATCTAGCTCAAATGTAAATGTTTAGATCCACTTGAGTTCTATATCTACTCTTAACTCGCTAAAATCATTTAACACAACAACTCAACAAAAGTTAATGCATAATGTTAGTTCATTTATTTAAATTCGAGCCAAAATTAAAATCAATTATTAATTTAAGCTAATCACATTCCTAACTGAGGGAATCAGATATGCATAGGAGGAGACCCGGGCACTGGGCGTGTTATACTTGCCGCATGTCAGGCTTATTCGGGCTTTGACGAGTTAAAGCGGGCTAGGGTCAGACTAAACCAAATTTCTATTTAGAATTACATAGTCGTTCGCCCATGAAATATGATGGACTAGCCCGTGAGCGTTAACAAAAAAAAATTAAATGAATAAAAAAATATTTGGTATGAAAAATAAGCTAAATTTTTATATTTTAAAAATATATCTAAATTTTACATTTCTTAGGAAACTTTTACTTTCATCTTAAAAAATTTTCCAAAATGAAATAATATAGCTATATTAAATACTTAAATACATAGAAATAAATAACATGGTAAAAAAATTTAAATATTATTGGTAAAAAAATGAATTGTAGGCACGTAAATATGAAGATTAGGTGTTAATTATGTGAATGTTTAAAAATCAAATAATTTATTTATAAATAATTAAAATTTAAATTTCACATACGATAATTTAAGTGCGCATCCGGGGAATCGAACCCCGGTCAGTACCGTGGGAGGGTACTATGATACCACTACACCAGATGCGCTATACATGTCTTATTGACTTAAAATAGTGTTTATATAAATTACTAAATAATTTATCATTAATTTAGATTTAGTGACTACTAATCTTATGTCATTTATTTATGTTTAATATTTTATAAATTTATGTTCAAAATCATTTGAAACATTTCAATGTCCATATGTACATGTGGATATATAGAGATGTAAGTTAGTCGAGTCGAGTCGAGCTTGAGTCACCCTTGGTTTGATCTTGAATTTTATTATACGAGTTCTTGCCACCTTGTTGAAGTATTAAAGGGAGAAAAATGTTTATTTAAGGTATTGGTATGTGGAAATGACAAATAAAATGAGTATGTATGGAATAATTAATAAGAAATCATGTGATATAAAATGTAAACTATTATTATTTTAAATATTTTAAAAATAATTTAAAGACAAAACTTCTTTAGTTTTAATACATTTTAAGTAAATTTTTTATTAATTATTTTTTTAAATGAGCCGACTCACAAACTAAAGAATTAAGATGTGAAGTGTTTTTTGGGTTAAGGATAGATTAAAAGGTGGTGTTTGTAGAATCTAAATTGGTTCTTGAGCACACCTTAGGCAGGAACAATGTACAAGAAAAGCAGAGAAAGAGAAATGTGAATCTGTGTTGTATGTCATAAAAATGTCGAGTCCTCCTCAGGTCAGAATAAGAAGAGGGCTCAGATGATAGTGGAAATCATAAAATGAGAAATGTCACCCCTGTTACGAGCTTAACTACCAATGTCGATTCGTTGAGAGTGCAATCGAAGATCAATATAAACCAGAAGAAATGGTTGAGCGCAGTCGAAGATTGGCATGAGAAAAGTTACGAGAGTAAAGCTCGTAACAGGGGAGACGCTGGAGAGGGAGGACTCAAAATCTTCTGGGAGTGAGTGTTGAATCATAATTTAGGTGGAAAATTTTTATATTAATGATGTGATTCTCATCATATTGTTATTAAAAATCTTTTTTAAAAATATGAAGTACGATATGCTTTGTCGAATCGAAACATTTTTGTATCTTCCCGTGACATAACACAGATAACATATAAGGAAGTTGTATTAGGAACCTATAGCACGTAAAAGGAGACCTCAACTCTCTCTCTTGGGCTCTCCTCTCCTCTCCTTTCACACCATTGTAAGGAGAACTCTCCCCTTCCCTTGCAATCACCTCTATGTGGAATAAAATGAGCCAAAGAGCTCGTCAACTCTCATAATTTATGAATGATGCAATAACTTTTTGTTATAATTAAATACCGTTACTTTTTCATCTTTTATCATGTTAGAATTTATATAACTATTTGATGTTTATTTAGTTGATGAGATTGTAATATATTATTTAAAATTTTATATTATAGATTATGCCATAATTCAGGAATGTCCTTGTTTTTTATAAGAAAATTTTACGTTCAGACGCCACACATCTGGGCGCCCAATCATGAGAGACTGTATTGGTGCTTGTTCACATGGATAATGACGTGACATCTCCTGATTGAACGTCTGGACGTATTTAACATAATATTTTCTCATATTTTCATTGCAAAAATAGGCATCCCATATAAGCGTGTGCTATGACTATGTCCCCATGTTCTTATAGTTAGAGTTGTTCATATATATTTTTTATTATATGTCGAACCCTAATTTGTCCGGGAATCACACCAAAGGAATAGATAATAAGTAAGGAGAAACAGAGGGAGAGAGTCGGAGAGAGAAGTGAGCAGTAATAAGTGTCAATTGTCAAATTATGTCTTATTTATGAAATGATCCCCTACTTATAAAATAGAAGGTTTAACATAATGATATTACATTTTTGTCCCATGCTTTAATGAGGTCCATACTAAGGTATTTCTGACAATTCACATGTATGGGCTCATTGTTGGCCTGCTTTCTGGGTTGATAGGGTAAGTTGGATTGGCTTCGAGTCGGCAAGGCCAGGTTGGTATGCTGATCTATCCTGGCCTCGAGTCGGCAGGATAAGCTTAGTCGGTTAAAGTTTAGTTGCCAAAATTTGATAGGGTCATCTTGGTCAGCTGATCTTTCCTGGCTGTCTATCTTTGATCTATAGTGAAGAACTCTTGTCAACAGAACAACACCATATTTTATGGTAGATGCTGAATTAGCATAATCTGATAGTAGTTCGTTTCTCAAAGAGGAGGTCCTATAGGATGAGTATAGGACTTTTTATTGCACTATTGATTCTTAATTCTTGATCGAGAGCCGTCATAGGATGATTTTAGATATTATGAAACTGAGCCTTCCTTTGGATGGACTCTACCTTTGGGTAGGCCATTGCATTAGATTATTTTCTTGCATTGTTTGACTTGGATGCATCTTTGTCTTATTTTCAGTCCAATTGATTCAGGCTCGTTTCACTTCTTCATCCATTTGTTCTTCTCATGGTTCAGTCTGTTTTTGCCTGACTCGCTTTAGCTTAACAACTTTACTCGGTCAGACAAGTGAGTCTTATAGTCTTCTATTGATGAGCCCTCATTCGACATGCTCTTTTTTTCTGGATCGTTTAATCTCATCAGGATCAGCACTGACACATTTGCCTCCTAGTTACATCATGCTTTATTTTTAATGCAAAGCTCTTTATTTTTTTATTTATCCTTAAAATTTAATCAGAATATTCTGATTCTAGTTAATCAAAGTAAGTTTTATAATCATTGAATTTGCATTAAAATGATCATGATATATATATTTTAATTAAAATAGTCATATATTTTATTTATTCCAAAATAGAGTTTTAATAATTATAAAATACATCATAAGAAAAATCAGTTTTCAATCAATTAAATTTTTTTATTGTCATGAATAGTCCAAATTACATATTTACAACATAAATATTGATTTTGATGATATTATATTAATACAAAAACATTTAAAAAGTATGATTTGCTGGTGAAATATAATTTACATAATAAAATATTTATAAAAAATAATAAAAAAATACTTTTATGTATTTGGCTTGATTTAACATATTAAATCCGTCGACAAAACATTATTTGCTAATAAAAGTAGATAAAAAAAGCAATGAAATTATTAAATTTATTAAATATGTAAGAAAATATGCGTTATTTATGTAAATAATAATTTTTTATTATTTTTTAAATTTCTATTTATCTTTTTCATATATTTTTTTTATCCTTCAATTTATATTGTTGAATGCCTCCTTTTTAAGCTGATATTTATGAGAAATGTGATTCTTCACATTTAGGACGACGGCGCTAATCTCAAAGCATGCATATTATTTCTTCATTAACTTAATTAAATTAAAAGCTGACATTTTTCTCTATAAATGGCGTCGCCCAGACCATTGCTGGGGTAGGTCTTCTCCTTCTTCCTTCTCCTTTTATGTCCTTGTAGTGTGCACCTCCTATTCTGCTACTCTTCTTGCACAGAATCGCAGCTCAGAGGCAGCGGTAGAGATCATCGACACCAATCAATGGCTACCAAGGTGTATATAGTGTAAGCATTCTCCCTTTCTGTTTGTTCCTTTCTGCAGCACTGTGATCGCCATTGTTTCTTTCTCCCATTGTTCTGTATATTTATTTTTTGTTTTTTGCTCCCTCTGTTTACTCAATGTGGCATGAAGCTTCACTAATTTGAAAAAGTTGTGGTTTTGGGAATGATTTTGATGTTTTTCGACGGATTAGGTCTGATAGCTGAATTGGAGCAGCGGCTGATTTTCAAATTATGGACTATTATTGCCTGTTTATAATGAGGATGTGAATAAATGAGAGATATATATTTGTTATTTGGAAAATCAAAGAGGGAGTAGGTTTTGGTGATGTAGTTTGCCCTGAAAATGTGTCTTTTAACTTTTGTAAAGGGAGTTGCAGGAAAAATTAGAGGAGAGGCTGATAGATTAAACCTAATTCTATCACTGAGGGGTTGTCTGGTAACAACTTTAATAAATCCTGTAAATCCGGATTTATGAAATCCTGCCAATGCTTGGATTTAGTAAATCCAGGATCTAAGATAAACTGATGTGATTTAAGAAGAAATTGGACTTACTAAATTCAGGATTGGCATATTTAAGTTGAATCCCATTTAAATCCATTACCAGACAACCTTGAAAGCGTAACGAACATAAAACAGCAAAGAAGAACATGATACAAAAACACACAAGAATTGTAAACAGATTCACCCAATTGATATGCACTCCATATTGTTATTGCTGCAATTTTCTTCACTATGGTTTAGTTGCATAGAAATCCAACCCTAATTATATAATATACAGATGATTTCCACCTTTTTATAGTGAAAAAACTTGGGCAGCTAAAAAGTATAGTAAAATTCCCAAAATACACTAAATGATTCATTTTGTTCATAAGAAAGAAAAAAAAAAAAACTAGAATTTGCAACTTGACAGAGTAACGGTTGGCTATTAGAATTACATATTTTTTGGATTGTTGGCTTGCTGGTGGGATTGGTTTTCATCATGGTCCCCATTAACATGGCTAGTCTGCGATTGATGTGCTTCTAGATGTTCTTTTACAAATTAGATGGTGACCATTATGTTCTTTTGAAAAAGTTTCTTTTTTGCATAAAAGTTGTTGAATTGTTTCTGTCTTTTAATTATCTTTGATGTTAATTTGCAACAGTAATGTTGATGATGTTGATCTTTATTTAGCAGTTTTCCCACCTCCTTACATATTATATAATTTTTCTCTGATTCTTGCACCTTAGTCAATAGAGTATAATATTAGCACTGTTATATGGCATGTCATGATTAAGCTTTTGGAAAGAAAAATTGATGCCTGTCCTTTGAATTCTTGTGTTCAGGGCCCATTTTTTTGGCTTCTTTAATCTGCTTTTATTAATCTTTCGGCTGAACTGATTGTATTGCTTTGACTGTCTTTTTTTTTTCTTGCTTCCTTGTGTGATGCAATTGAATTAAGNCAAGAAAAATTGATGCCTATCCTTTGAATTATTGTGTTCAGGGCCCATTTTTTTTGGCTTCTTTAATCTGCTTTTATTAATCTTTAGGCTGAACTGATTGTATTGCTTTGACTGTCTTTTTTTTTTCTTGCTTCCTTGTGTGATGCAATTGAATTATGGGAAATTTACATATGTTGCTCACAATTCTTATGTATTTACATTGCTCACATGCAAACTTTCAAATTTACATGCATAGCACTTTGGTGCTTTAAACCTATTCATGAAAATGTGTATTTTAGTTTTAAAAAGTGGTAATAGTGCTATGTTTTATGTGATATTAAATATTTGAGTGCTATTTGTGTAGTTATTAAAGTTCGGAGAATTATGTGCTAGGTATGTAAATTCCCCTTGAATTAAACAACAATCACTCTTGTTCTTTCAGAATGTTAAGTTTTGCATGAATGTGGGGTCTCAAGTTTCCTNAGGAGTGAGATATGTAAATACATAAGAATTATGTGCTAGGTATGTAAATGCCCTTGGAATTAAACAACAATCACTCTTGTTCTTTCAGAATGTTAAGTTTTGCATGAATGTGGGGTCTCAAGTTTCCTCATTCAAGATCTCTTGTAACACAATTCTTTTAACTTTTAAGGAATTCTAACATGTGTAAAGTTTAACTTTATTTTCAATGATAATTAGATATTTAAGTTTTTTTTTTGATCATTCAAGATTTTATTTCATAGTTCACTACAATTTAAATATAAAATTTGGAGATTGTTTATGCATACTCGTTATGATGCATGCTGATTTATGGTTTCCAAAATTGATTATGTAATGAGGAAAAATCATGCAACACACATAATATTTTGCGGGTCATGATTTCATTCTCGTTNCTGCAACACATAATATTTTGCAGGTCATGATTTCATTCTCGTTCTCTCCCTTTTTCTGATATTTGTCTGTCACATACGTGTAAAGATTTCCCTATTTATTGAAATAGGATATCGAGATATAAACAAATTTTNCGTTCTCTCCTTTTTTTCTATTATTTGTCTGTCACATACGTGTAAAGATTTCCCTATTTATTGAAATAGGATATCGAGATATAAACAAATTTTAAATTCATAAATAACCATATTTAAAATATTTAAATTTGAATTATTCTCATCCAAAGAAGATAAATAAACTTAATAAAATAAATAAAATAGAAACTTAGGTTCAAATATAAATAATAATGAACTTTAGAGAAGGCCTATAAATTAGCCTAATTTAATTCTATTGCAAATTGGTTCAACTTTTCGTAGGCATATGAAATTATGTTCTTTTCTTGACTAAAATTAGATGATGCGTCTTGCATCAATTTATCATATTTGCAGGCTTGAGATAATCGAGAGCATGGCAACGCAACGATAAAAAATAGCGGGATAATTATCAAAAAATTGATGAAGGGGGATGAAGAAACTTTGCATATGTAACTTCGAATGATGACAACTTTGTTTTAGAGAGCGCTCAATTAGTTTCACAAAATAATTTTCATTCATTAAAGTCTCGTTTTGTATAAGCCTTTGATTCCCATTTTATAGAAATAAGTTTAAATCGGTAAGCCCAAATTTGAAATTCAATATAACNTATAAATAATAATGAACTTTAGAGAAGGCCTATATATTAGTCTAATTTAATTCTATTGCAAATTGGTTCAACTTTTCGTAGGCATATGAAATTATGTTCTTTTCTTGACTAAAACTAGATGATGTGTCTTGCATCTATTTATCATATTTGCAGGCTTGAGATAATAGAGAGCATGGCAACGCAACTATAAAAAATAAGCGGGATAAATTATCAAAAAATTGATGAAGGGGGATGAAGAAACTTTGCATGTGTAACTTCGAATGATCACAACTTTGTTTTAGAGAGCGCTCAATAAGTTTCACAAAATAATTTTCATTCATTAAAGTCTCACTGTGTATAAGCCTTTTATTCCCATTTTATAGAAATAAGTTTAAATCGGTAAGCCCAAATTTGAAATTCAATATAACCCCTTGTAAAATATGTAAATTCAAGTCATTCCCTTGCAAGAATGATAATTGAAGGCTAAATCTAATAAAATAAATCAAATTAAAAATTAATAGAAATGGGCCTTCGCTTTAGTCCTATAATGATAACAGTTTGAGGCGCTTCTTAGGTTCTTGGATGACCACGTTGAGTTCTTTTGAAAAGTTTATTTTTTTGAAGATGTATTTATATATCTACCACCCAAAATTCAATTTTTACATACATAACACCTTACCTATGCATGAAAGGGTGCATTTCACTTTTCAAAAGTTATAATGGTGCTATTTTTTATGTAATATGAAAGATTTGTGGGGTATTAATGTCAATAGTAAAATTTTAGTGATAGATATGTAAATCTATAAGAATTGAGTGTTAGGTATGTAAATGCCCCCATGTTTTTTTCTTGGGTAAACTTTGTTGATGGTACTTCTCATTTATTTATGTCAACTCACTCTGATTTTGAGTTATAATTTGCTATTTTCTTATCTCCTTACATGTTTTATACTTTTGCTTTAATGCACCTTAGTCAATATATTATAATTCTAGTAGTTTAAATGTCTTATTCATCTTAAGATTCTAGAAGGATATGTTGATAGCTTCAAACATAACTGATTGATATTTCTTAGTTGGTTAGAGTTTCATTCTCTTAAATTTTTTATTTTTTCCTTAATTTTTAAAAGGTTTTCATTTTGTTTCATGAATTTTTAAAGGCCATTTGAATATTCGAAGAATTTTATATACTTCAAATTTACCATAGACAATTTGTTGGAAGATTTATATACATACCACTGAATTCTTATTTATTTACATATCTAACACATATACTTCAATTTTTACATATATGTCACCTTATCTGTGCATGAAAATGTGTGTTTTTCTTTTAAAAGTTAATATAGGGGCATTTTTTATGTGATACGAAAATTTAGGTGGTATGGCGAAGTTTAGGTGTTAGATATGTAAATACATAATAATTGGGTGGTATGTATGTAAAAGCCTAACATATTTTATGAATGGGCTTCTCAATCATAAATCAAACTAACCATGTTTTTTTCATTCTTTTAAGTATCTTTTAATTTTAATGCCTTTTTCTTATTGAAAACCAAAAATTTAATTTATTATATAACTGTATTTGGATTATTTTTAAATAAAATATTCTCAAGATATTATACTCTANGGAAAAAACTTGGGCAGCTAAAAAGTATAGTAAAATTCCCGAAATACACTAAATGATTCATTTTATTCATAAGAAAGAGAAAAAAAAAACTAGAATTTGCAACTTGACAGAGTAAANTGAAAAAACTTGGGCAGCTAAAAAGTATAGTAAAATTCCCAAAGTACACTAAATGATTCATTTTATTCATAAGAAAGAGAAAAAAAAAACTAGAATTTGCAACTTGACAGAGTAAAGGTTTGCTATTAGAATTACATATTTTTTGGATTGTTGGCTTGCTGGTGGGATTGGTTTTCATCATGGTCCCCATTAACATGGCTAGTCTGCGATTGATGTGCTTCTAGATGTTCTTTTACAAATTAGATGGTGACCATTATGTTCTTTTGGAAAAGTTTCTTTTTTGCATAAAAGTTGTTGAATTGTTTCTGTCTTTCAATTATCTTTGATGTTAATTTGCAACAGTAAAGTTGATGATGTTGATCTTTATTTAGCAGTTTTCCCACCTCCTTACATATTATATAATTTTTCTCTGATTCTTGCACCTTAGTCAATAGAGTATAATATTAGCACTGTTATATGGCATGTCATGATTAAGCTTTTGGAAAGAAAAATTGATGCCTATCCTTTGAATTCTTGTGTTCAGGGCCCATTTTTTTTGGCTTCTTTAATCTGCTTTTATTAATCTTTTGGCTGAACTGATTGTATTGCTTTGACTGTCTTTTTTTTTCTTGCTTCCTTGTGTGATGTAATTGAATTATGGGAAATTTACATATGTTGCTCACAATTCTTATGTATTTACATTGCTCACATGCAAACTTTCAAATTTACATGCATAGCACTTTGGTGCTTTAAACCTATTCATGAAAATGTGTATTTTAGTTTTAAAAAGTGGTAATAGTGCTATGTTTTATGTGATATTAAATATTTGAGTGCTATTTGTGTAGTTATTAAAGCTAGGAGTGAGATATGTAAATACATATGAATTGTGTGCTAGGTATGTAAATGCCCCTTGAATTAAACAACAATCACTCTTGTTCTTTTAGAATGTTAAGTTTTGCATGAATGTGGGGTCTCAACTATCCTCATTCAAGATCTCTTGTAACACAATTCTTTTAACTTTTAAGGAATTCTAACACGTGTAAAGTTTAACTTTATTTTCAATGATAATTGGACATTTAAGTTTTTTTTTTATCATTCAAGATTTTATTTCGTAGTTCACTACAATTTAAATACAAAAATTGGAGATTGTTTATGCATACTCGTTATGATGCATGTTGATTTATGGTTTCCGAAATTGATTATGTAATGAGGAAAAATCATGCAACACACATAATATTTTGCGGGTCATGATTTCATTCTTGTTCTCTCCCTTTTTTTGTTATTTGTCTGTCACATACGTGTAAAGATTTCCCTATTTATTGACATATATAAACAAATTTTAAATTCATAAATAACCATATTTTAAATATTTAAATTTGAATTATTCTCATCCAAAGAAGATAAATAAACTTAATAAAATAAATAAAATAGAAACTTAGGTTCAAACATAAATAATAATGAACTTTAGAGAAGGCCTATAAATTAGTCTAATTTAATTCTATTGCAAATTGGTTGAACTTTTCGTAGGCTTATGAAATTATGTTCTTTTCTTGACTAAAACTAGATGATGCGTCTTGCATCAATTTATCATATTTGCAGGCTTGAGATAATAGAGAGCATGGCAACGCAACGATAAAAAATAGCGGGATAAATTATCAAAAAATTGATGAAGGGGGATGAAGAAACTTTGCATATGTAACTTCGAATGATCACAACTTTGTTTTAGAGAGCGCTCAATTAGTTTCACAAAATAATTTTCATTCATTGAAGTCTCATTGTTTATAAGCCTTTGATTCCCATTTTATAGAAATAAGTTTAAATCGGTAAGCCCAAATTTGAAATTCAATATAACCTCTTGTAAAATATGTAAATTCAAGTCATTCCCTTGCAAGAATGATAATTGAAGGCTAAATCTAATAAAATAAANCCGAGCACCACATAATACACGCGAGAGGATTCAAAATGTCGAAACATCACAATAAAGAAATTATTTTTGCAATATTAAATAAAGAAAAAAATGTTTATACACACATAAAACCAAACAACACAACTCACATCACAAGGAAAACACTTTCTCCAACATCTATGTATACATGAAAATATATTCAAATGAATGGCCGGAGGGTGGTATTAGACGAGCCCCCAACCACCTCTAATGTGTCAAATCACTCAGATTACCACCCTCCATACGACCACACTAGCCAAACGGGGATACGAACCAGCGAACCTGAGAAGACTTACAACTGACTGACAAATGCCAACCAACAAGTTGGGAATGTGGCACTATATAATCAAAGCTCACTGGCAATAAGAATCATAAACCCACACAAACACATAACACCAGTTACATATATTGAAGGTATATATTATATTCTGATTAGAAATTCACCAACTGAACTTCTGTTATTATCTGATCAGGAGGATCGCTTGAGNTCAGTAGCTCTATCTATTTTATTTTAATTTGATTTGTAAATCTCAGTTATGCTTAAAACTCCAGTATTCCACATAACTTGAAGTTCTAATTTTCATGATTTATAGGGAAATTTACACACATACCACACAGTTCTTATGCATTTTTACACATTTAACGCCCAAAATTTGATATTTACGGTTATAACACCTTGGGTTCATAAATATATGCATGAAAATGTGCGTTTCACTTTTAAGAAGACAGTGATTGCAGTATTTTTATATGATGATATGTATTTGAATTGTATGTATGTAAATATGATGTTTAGGTGGTAGATATGTCAAATACATAAGAATTATGTGATATGTGTGTTAATCCTCCTAATTTACTCACATATCTCATAAAAGTTTGATAGTTACTCACCTGGTTAGGTGTTGGATATGTAACAACATGAGCATTGTGTGAATCTCTATGTAAATCCTCCTTATTTACATACATATCACACAATTCTTATGCATTTACATATCTAACACTCAAATTTTGATAATTGCCCTTATAACGACTTGATTTTATAAACCAATGCATGAAAAGGTGCATTTCACCTATAAGAAGATAGTGATGATGGTATTTTTATGTGTTGTTAGAGTGTTGAATGGTATACATATAAATATGATGAATGTTTAGGTGTTAGATATATAAATACATAAGAATTATGGGGTTTTTATGTAAATGCTCCTAATCTATATATGTATTATCAATCCTGTTGGGTATTTATATTGCTATTTGTAGATTGACGGCGATAACTCAGCTGGTTCATCACGGAATGATCTTCGTTCCCATCGGCTACACCTTCGGCGCCGGTATGTTCGAGATTGAGAAAGTGAAGGGAGGAAGTCCGTACGGTGCCGGCACATTAGCTGGCGATGGCTCGAGATCTCCGACAGAGCTTGAACTTGAGCAGGCTTTCCACCATGGTAAATACTTTGCAGCCATTGCTAAGAAGCTCAAGGGATCCTCCTGATCAGATAATAACAGCTCAGTTGGTGAATTTCTAATCAGAATATAATATATACCTTCAATATATGTAACTGGTGTTATGTATTTGTGTGGGTTTATGATTCTTATTGCTCGCTATCATGTATAGTGCCACATTCCCAACTTGTTGGTTGGCATTTGTTAGTCAGTTGTATGTCTTCTCAGGTTCGCTGGTTCGAATCCGGGTTTGGCTAGTGTCGTCGTATGGAGGGTGGTAATCTGAGTGATTTGGCATATTAGGGGTGGTTGGGGGCTCGTCTAATACCGCCCTGCGGCCATTCATTTGAATATATTTCATGTATACATAGATGTTGGAGAAAGTGTTTTCCTTGTGATGTGAGTTGTGTTGTTTGGTTTTTATGTGTGTATAAACATTTTTTTCTTTATTTAATATTGCAAAAATAATTTGTTTATTGTGATGTTTTGACATTTTGAATCCTCTCGTGTGTAGGATATGGTACTTGAAGTTTAATTTAAAAATCATATATATTAAACCAAATTAAATTTTAATACGTTGTAGATAAAATAAGATAAATTTATTCATTTAGTTGTTTATATCTTTGATATATTTATATATATGCTTATTTTAGTTATTTATTTAATAGCTCATTCATTTATAAGCTTGATAAAATTCGTTTGATTAAAAAATATATATAGGTCAAATATATTACTCATTATTTAGTTTGATAAGTCTTATTTGGTTAGAAAATAAATATCATGATAATATTAAATTTAATTTGTTAAATAAATATTATTTGGATAGAATTAAATAGCTTCATTAAACTTATTCATTAATTTATTTGATAATGACTTCATTATCATCATATGAAACTGTTGAAAGATTTCGAAAATACTAATGATTATATTACATATTTGTTATAACTCTATATTTATAGGGTTATAAATTATATGAGAAACCTTGAGAATATCTATATATTTCTCTCATTAATTAGAAAGATTAGCTGTCTCTTATATTTTGTTATTATTCATTTACTTTGCTATTGTATTATTTTTTTATTGCTTTCCTTTCCAGTAAGTCCTGTAATGATGATATTTATACCCCTCTTTGCATCAATAAAATCAAGTGATTCAAAAGTATTCTTCATTTTTCTAAATTTCAACAAAATAAGAAATAAACTCGAACAAGAACTAAACTTAAACATAAACACAAAGCTCAATTAGAACTTATGCACGATAATTACTCAGCATCAAANGATAAGTCTTATTTGATTAGAAAATAACTAGCATGATAATATTAATTTTAATTTGTTAAATAAATATTTGTGGATAGAATTAAATAGCTTCATTAAACTTATTCATTAATTTATTTGATAATGACTTCATTATCATCATATGAAACTGTTGAAAGATCTCGAAAATACTAATGATTATATTTCATATTTATTATAACTCTATATTTATAGGGTTATGAATTATATGAGAGATCTTGGAAATCTCTATCTACCTCTCTCCTTAATTAGAGAGATTAGTTGTCTCTTATATTTTGTTATTATTCATTTACTTTTCTACTGTATTATGTTTTTATTGTTTTCCTTACCAGTAAGTCCTGTAATGGGTATCTATACCTCTCCTTGCATCAATAAAATCAAGTGATTCAAAAGTATTTCTCATTTTTCTAAATTTCAACAAAATAAAAAATAAACTCAAACAAGAACTAAACTTAAACATAAACACAAAGCTCAATTAGAACTTATGCACGATAATTACTCAGCATCAAAATTTTTAATGATTATGTTTTCAAAATCATTAAAAGGTGATTAATGTGTGTAAATAAATAATTAATTACAAAAAGAAGATTGAATTGGACAAAAAGATCAGACCTTCCTCATCCCAAAAAAAAAATGAAAATTACAAGCCAACAACTACATGCAAAACCTAGTACAAATTTTATATTTGAATCAATTCTTAGAGTGGGCAGGCAAGATTGGCACAATTAAATTCAAAATCTTGAGATTTAATGGCTGTTTAGCCCACTAAACATTTTAAGGAAGATTTACCTGCACACCACCCAATTCCTATGTAATTACATATATAACTCATAAACTTCAGTTTTTACATATATACCACCTTATTTATTCATTAAAATTTATATATTTCACTTTTTAAAAGTTAAAATGATGTTATTTTTCAAAAGAATTGGGTTGTATGTATGCAAATGCCCATAAATTTAGATTAAAATATCCCTTATTCCTCTGTTAGGCCATTAATTGAAGGAAGATTTACATATATACAACTCAATTCCTATGTATTTACATATCTAATTTCTACACTTCAATTTTTTTGTATTAAATAGTGGTATTTTTTTGATGTGAAAGGAAATATTTGGGTGGTAAAAATGCAAAAAAGTGCAATTTAAGTGTTAGATATGTAAATACATATGAATTGGGGGGGTATGTTACATATTTATTATCATCTACAAATTCAGTAGGTCACATAGCTATTATCATCAAATTGTTTTTTTTTTCTCAAACATACATTGTAGTAATATATAATTAGACAAATTCACTAAGAAATGTAAATAATATGAATTAAAATTATACTGCAATTGGTAAATAAAATAAAAGTTAAGGAGCCGATAACAAAAAGTATGGACATAACTGTCATTTCCACTAAATTTCATTTCTTTTTTGCAAAAATGCTTATTAATATAAGACCTCCATTAGTCAGCAGCATCCATTGATCACTTTGATTAATGATATTTTTGTAGAAGAGCCAACACGTAGTCTTTGATTCTTATTTAAAATAATCTTCAATGCTTATCCTTCAAAATTTAATTTATATAAAGGAGTTTCTACTTGAAATGGGACACAACATTAGGGGATAAACGAGCCGAGCACGAGTGAGCCCAGGCTCAGGCTCAGCTCGTGTTTGGCTCGTTAAAAAATATCAATGTTCATATTCGAATAGTTTATATTTCAAACTTAAAAAGTGCATTCGTGTTTGACTTGTTTGCTAAGCGAGCCGGACACGAGCTGTTGGCGAACAAAGTAGTTTTGACAACCCAAATCACGCAGTCGTAAGATGTTAAGGGTAGGGGCAAGATTTAAATCTTACTATTTATATTAAAACATCATTTAAATATAACTTAATATATTTTATTATATTTTTTAATTAATAATTTTAATTTATTATAAATCTTTGTAGCCTAGTAGTCAATTAAATGTTTTAAAAATACTAATCATCAATATATATATATATATATATATATATATATATATATATATATATATATATAAATATAATGATGAGTAGTATTTCAAGGCAAAACAAGCAAAACACAAACGAACAAATCATTGTTCGTGTTCTGCTCGTTTCTATATCGAGTACAAAAAAAATGTTTATGTTCGGCTTGTTAACCTAGCAAACAAATTTGACACGAGCTTCTTAACGAGCTAAACACGAGCTGTTCATGAGCAACAAACTGTTCTGTCAGCCCTACATAACATACTACCATACTTCTTTTAGATGATAGATTACATAATACATATATATGGAACATTTACATGCATACCACGTAATTCCTATGTATTTAAATATCAAATATCTAATTATTATTTTTACATTAATGTCACAAACATCTTTCATTTCACATAAGTAATACCACCATTTCAACTTTTGAAAAGTGAAATATAAAATTTCATGCATAACTAAAATGCCATATATGTAAATGCTTAACTCCGAAATGTAAATACATCAGATTAATTTAGTAGTGCATACATAAATCTTCCTATTTATATAAGGTGTCAACATAGTCTCTGATAATTTATATGTGGTCATTTTGTCTCAGAGTTTATAGAAGTATTAAAATAGTACACAGAGTCCTTAAATTTGGGTTGAAACAGTCTCCATAAAAGACTAATATAAGGTCATTTTTAGACAAAGAGTTTATAAAAGTGTTAAAATAGTACCCAGAGTTTTTAAATTTGAGTTGAAATAGTCTCCATGTAGGACTGTTGGAGCTCAACTTTAAAATACCATAACATTATTTTGATACTTCTATAAACTGCAGGGCTAAAACAACTCATAACTCCACACACACACACACACACAGAGAGAGAGAGAGAGAGAGAGAGAGAGAGAGAGAGAGAGAGAGAGAGAGAGANTTGAAACTATCACCATCGTTATCTTTTTAAATGTGAAATACATCTTTTCATGCATAGATTTTAGGATTGAGGGTATAGGGTTTAGTGTTTATGGGTTAAGGTTTTAAGGTTTAGGTTTAAGAGTTTGGGTTATAAGAGTTTCAAGTTTATGGTTTAGATTATTGGATTTTAGGATTTAAATATTTAGGGTTTAGGATTTTGAGTTTAGGTTTTAGGGTTTAGGGTTTGAGGGTCATGGATTTAGGGGTATATCGTTTAGGGATTAGGTTCTTAGGATTAATGGCTTATGGTTTTGGGCTTAAGGTTGAAGGTTAAAGGGTTTAGGGTTTTAGGTTAAGGGTAATGGGTTTAGGGTTTTGGATTTTGAAGGTTTATTGTGTGTATTTACATAAGGTTACATACATAACACATAATTCTTTTATATATATACATAGCTAACCCCAAAATTTTGATATTTACATGTATGCCAATCAAATGTTTAATATCACATAAAAGTGTCACTCCCCCTAACTCTTTAAATGAAATACACCTCTTCCTGCATAAGTTTATACCATCAAGGCGCTGTAAATATTAATATCAAACTTTCGATGTTCGATATGTAAACACATAAGAATTGTGTGGTATGCCTATAAATTTCCCTTTTTTAGTTATAATAATTTATTTTTATTGCCTTTACAGGTACTACTCCATGTATGGGCATGTTGAGAAGNAATATCAAGCTTTAGATGTTAGGCATGTAAACACATAAGAATTGTGTGGTATGCATATAAATTTTCCTTTTTTAGTTATAATAATTTATTTTTATTGCCTTTACAGGTACTACTCCATGTATGGGCATGTTGAGAAGCTGGCTGAAGAGATAAAGAAAGGCGCCGCCTCTGTTGAAGGAGTTGAAGCAAAGCTGTGGCAGGTAAAATGTTCGACGTGTAAACCAACTCCGCACGCTTAAGATGGGAACTGAAACAAGAACTTCACATTTACTTCACTCATGTACGAAGCATTCGAAAATAAGAAAAATGTCAAGATGATCCCTTGACTATATACACGGGTCCATTTTAATCCTAGAGTTTTAAAAGTCTCAGTTTAGTCCCTACATTTCTTTTAATATGAGTTTGAGTAATCCCCAATGACGATTTTTTAACCCCATTAGCAAATTTATAAAAGTATGGGACTAAAATGACCCCCTGTGAATAGTCAAGTGACACTTTATCAAATGGGTTTCCATGTAAAAAGGTTTTGTGCTTTTATGTAAATTTGTACGACGATTTAATCAATGTCATTTGTCTGATCAAATCAGTTGTGTTCAAGGAAATTTACATACATAGCACAGAAGTCTTATGGATTTACATATCTCACATCTAAACTTCCATATATACATACATGACGCTTCGGTGCTCTAAATCCATGCATGAAAATATGTATTTCACTTTTAAAAATGGTCAAAATGCTATTTTTGATTTTTTTGATGTGAGATTAAAGATATGAGGGTTTTGTGCGTAAATATAAAAGTTTAGGTGTAAGATATGTAAGTACATTAGAATTAGTATATAAAAGGTTTACATACTAATTGGTTGTATATTATAAATACCATCCATTTCTTCTATGTTCGAGCGAAAATTATCATTTCTTTTCCGTAAACTTAAATTTCAATCTCAAATAAAAAGAACAGGTGCCCGAAACACTTCCCGACGAGGTACTTGTGAAGATGAGCGCTCCTCCTAAGAGCGATGTGCCGATCATCTCGCCAAACGAACTTTCCGAGGCTGATGGACTTCTCCTTGGTTTTCCGACGAGATTTGGCATGATGGCGGCTCAGTTCNTATATCAAACTTTAGATGTTAGACATGTAAACACATAAGAATTGGTGGTTTGCATACAAATTTTTCTTTTTTAGTTATAATAATTTATTTTGATTGCCTTTACAGGTACTATTCCATGTATGGGCATGTTGAGAAGCTTGCTGAAGAGATAAAGAAAGGCGCCGCCTCTGTTGAAGGAGTTGAAGCAAAGCTGTGGCAGGTAAAATGTTCGGCGTATAAACCAACTCCGCACGCTTAAGATGGGAACTGAAACAAGAACTTCACATTTACTTCACTCATGTATGAAGCATTCGAAAATAAGAAAAATGTCAAGATGACCCCTTGACTATATACACGGGTCCATTTTAATCCTAGAGTTTTAAAAGTCTCAATTTAGTTTTCTTTTAATATGAGTTTGAGTAATCCCCAATGACGATTATTTTAGCCGCATTAAAATAGTCTGGAGACTAATTTAGCAAATTTATAAAAGTCTAGGAGTAAAATGACCCCCATGTGAATAGTCGAGTGACACTTTATCAAATGGTTTCATGTTAAAATGTTTTGTGCTGTTATGTAAATTTTTATGTCGATTTAGTCAATGTCATTTGTCTGATCAAATCAATTAAGTTCAAGGAAATTTACATACATAGCACATAAGTCTTATGGATTTACATATCTCATATCTGAACTTCCATATATACATACATGACGCTTCGGTGCTTTAAATCCATGCATGAAAATATGTATTTCACTTTTAAAAATGGTAAAAANTTTCTTTTAATATGAGTTTGAGTAATCCCCAATGACGATTCTTTTAGCCGCATTAAAATAGTCTGGGGACTAATTTAGCAAATTTATAAAATTCTGGGAGTAAAATGACCCCATTTGAATAGTCGAGTGAGACTTTATCAAATGGGTTTCCATGTAAAAAGGTTTTGTGCTTTTATGTAAATTTGCATGTCAATTTAATCAATGTAATTTGTCTGATCAAATCAATTAAGTTAAGGGAAATTTACATACATAGCACATAAGTTTTATGGATTTACATATCTCACATCTAAACTTCCATATGTACATACATGACGCTTCGGTGCTTTAAATCCATGCATGAAAATATGTATTTCACTTTTAAAAATGGTAAAAAAGCTATTTTTGATTTTGTTGATGTGATATTAAAGATATGAGGGTTTTGTGCGTAAATATAAAAGTTTAGGTGTAAGATATGTAAGTGCATTAGAATTAGTATATAAAAGGTTTACATACTAATTGGTTGTATATTATAAATACCGTCCATTTCTTCTATGTTCGAGCGAAAATTATCATTTCTTTTCCGTTAACTTAAATTTCAATCTCAAATAAAAAGAACAGGTACCCGAAACACTTCCCGACGAGGTGCTTGTGAAGATGAGCGCTCCTCCTAAGAGCGATGTGCCGATCATCTCGCCGAATGAACTTTCCGAGGCTGATGGACTTCTTCTCGGTTTTCCGACGAGATTTGGCATGATGGCGGCTCAGTTCAAAGCTTTCCTCGACGCAACCGGCGGGCTCTGGAGAACTCAGCAGCTTGCAGGTAAGCCTGCAGGTATTTTCTACAGCACTGGATCTCAAGGTGGCGGACAAGAGACTACTGCGTAAGTCCTGTCCCAGTAGCTCTATTTATTTTATTTTCTTATTTTAATTTGATGTGTAAATATCAGTTATGCTTAAAATCTAGTATTTCACATAACTTGAAGTTTTAATTCACATAATTTATAGGGAAATTCACATAAATACCACACATTTCTTATGCATTTACATATTTAACACCCAAAGCTTGATACTTACGGTTATAACACCTTGGTGTCATAAACTTATGCATGAAAATGTGTATTTCACGTTTNTTCATAATTTATAGGGAAATTTACATAAATACCACACATTTCTTATGCATTTACATATTTAACACGCAAAGCTTGATACTTACGGTTATAACACCTTGGTGTCATAAACTTATGCATGAAAATGTGTATTTCACGTTTAAGAAGATAATGATGGTGGTATTTTTATGTGGTGTTACAGAGTTGAATGTTTCGCATGTAAATATGATGAATGTTTGCGTGTTAGATATGTAAATACATAAGAATTATGTGGTATTTTTGTAAATGCTTCTAATTTATATATGTATTATGNGTGATGGTGGTATTTTTATGTGGTGTTACAGAGTTGAATGGTACACATGTAAATACGATGAATGTTTGCGTGTTAGATATGTAAATACAGAAGTGTTAGATATGTAAATACATAAGAATTATGTGGTATTTTTGTAAATGCTTCTAATTTATATATGTATTATGTAATCCTGTTGGGTATTTATATTGCTATTTGTAGATTGACGGCGATTACTCAGCTTGTTCATCACGGAATGATCTTTGTCCCCATCGGCTATACCTTCGGAGCCGGTATGTTTGAGATTGAGAAAGTGAAGGGAGGAAGTCCGTACGGTGCCGGCACATTAGCCGGCGATGGCTCGAGATCTCCGNAACTCAGTTGGTTCATCACGGAATGATCTTTGTTCCCATCGGCTACACCTTCGGCGCCGGTATGTTCGAGATTGAGAAAGTGAAGGGAGGAAGTCCGTACGGTGCCGGCACATTAGCTGGCGATGGCTCGAGATCTCCGACAGAGCTTGAACTTGAGCAGGCTTTCCACCATGGTAAATACTTCGCAGCCATTGCTAAGAAGCTCAAGCGATCCTCCTGATCAGATAATAACAGAAGTTCAGTTGGTGAATTTCTAATCAGAATATAATATATACCTTCTATATATGTAACTTGTGTTATGCGTTTGTGTGGGTTTAGGGTTCTTATTGCCAGTGAGCTTTGATTATATAGTGCCACATTCCCAATTTGTTGGTTGACATTTGTAAGTCAGTTGTAAGTCTTCTCAGGTTCGCTGGTTCGTATCCCCGTTTGGCTAGTGTGGTCATATGGAGGGTGGTAATCTGAGTGATTTGTCACATTAGAGGTGATTGGGGGCTCGTCTAATACCACCCTCCGGCCATTCATTTGAATATATTTTCATGTATACATAGATGTTGGAGAAAGCATTTTCCTTGTGATGTGAGCTGTGTTGTTTGGTTTTTATGTGTGTATAAACATTTTTTCTTTATTTAATATTGCAAAAATAATTTCTTTATTGTGATGTTTTGACATTTTTGAATCCTCTCGTGTGTATGATATGGTGCTCGAAGTTTAATTTAAAATTCATATATATTAAATCAAATTAAATTTTAATTTGTTGTAGATAAAATAAGAGAAATTTATCCATTTAGTTGTTCATATCTTTGATATATATATATATATATA
>JXCR01058422.1:197958-217585 GCA_002079205.1 Phalaenopsis hybrid cultivar
AGAGAGAGAGAGAGAGAGAGAGAGAATCTAACTTCCACTATGATATATTCAAAAACAAATAAAAAAACCAAAAGTTAGGAAGCCTTCATAAAAAGGTTCACCACTTACTATTATTCAAGAATATAATTATTACTTAGTGAGATTTGAAATGCTGGTCTTTTCTTTTTTTATTAGGGAAGAATGTCAAAAAAACTAAAGAAAGCTATATAATTAAAGAAGGTTTATAAGTCCCCTTTTTCAGAAGCATCAAATAGTGTCAGAACAATCATGTTTTTTTATCAATTTAACCTCCAAATACAATTAAACAATTATAAATCTACCCTTTGTCAAATAAAAAACTATATAAAGCATAAAAATTTAGCACCTTCTCCTACCTTAAATTACTTAACCAAAATACAATTATGATGTCCTCTCAAAGCTCCATTTTTTTTTCTTCTGTCAGCCCCACAACAAAACTTATAATTACATTTCCTTATCAAGTATTGTCATTTACCTCCCTTTTCTTCCTTGCCTTCATTCTCATCTGTCTCTCTCGCCCTTTACCTTTTTCTTTCCAGACTTGTAAAAGAGACTTTCAATTATAGGCTTTGCTTTCTTCTTCCTTTCTCTTCAAATTTTAGCTAGGACATATTTGTAACACTTTTTTCTCCTCAACTCCAATGGTTTAAGGATAAAAAAAGACTTTTTTTTTTATTTTAATGTGTAATATGAAAGTTTCTTTCCTGAATGCTCTTACAAAGTAGTTATGTAGGATGGGAGTTTTGGTTTTTCTTTTCTTACTTCATCTCCTTACAAAGTTCATCTTCCTCAAAACCCTAATTAACAGTCTATCCAGCTTTCTTCATCATCTGTAGGCTCCTCCAAAAGTTGGAGTCCAAAAATCAGCATTAGTTTCAGTGGCCACAGGATAAGTGCTTGAAATGGGAACCAAACATAGTCCTCGGCTTCTTAGATCTTGCTTTTGCCACTCACCTTCCTCAAACTTTTCTGAGCTCTGAAAAAAAAAATGAAAAAAAAAAAAATAATAATAATTACTAGCTCCTCATTAGAAAATATTTGTAAATAATTAGTAGTTTAAATGAGTTTGTTCGTATTCGATTTGCTTGAAATTTTGTATGTTCGTGTTAGACTATTGTTTGAACTTATTTATTCGTGAACGATGTTGCGTTCGAACACTTAGAATTTAAAGCGTGCGTGAACCATAAAATTAGACCAACATTTAAACATCAATAATTTGTAATCTTGCAGGGTTGTAATTTCAAATGCTTAAGGGTTTATGTGGGATAATTTTTATTTTTTGTATTTTTTTTATTGTAAAATATTTTTATTTAATGCATTTCTTGCATGCCTTTATTTTTTATTTTAGAAACAAATCAAACTATCAATACACATAACCATTATTAATTCTAACAAAATTTATCTTATTGTTTATGTAGCATTGTATGAATGCTAATGAATAATTATCTCCCACTTAGCCAATTTTTTAGGATCTTATTATTTAATTCACACCAAATGCAAAATTTTCAGTTTATACAAACTTCATATTTCGAATTCATATATAACAAAATTTTAATACAATCATATGTATTCATGTTCGATTAAATAAGTCACAATTAGGATTTACATATTGTTCAATAAATTATTGATTTTGACTTGTTAAATCCTTCTCAAGTTAAAGTTTGCTACCATTTAGTCAACCCAAATTTATCACAAATGGGTTGCTAACAAATAACTCTAAGTTTCCTCTTAGTTCTAAGCATTTGAACTCAACAAAAGTGAAAACACTAAATAAAAATATTCTTATAGAACTCATATCATCAACACACTTGGGGCATTGACCAACGGATTAGAGATTCTTGTTAGAAAAAACAACCGCAGCAATTAGCCCACAGAATTTTTTGAACTAGAAACCAACTTCAAACCTAACTGGCTAAATACTTATATGTTCCAACCATTCTGTAACATAGACATTGATTCTAATGACCAACAAATGGGGGCCATTGGTCAAGCATAAGAATATGAAAAAAATTTATTGAAAATATTGCAAAAAATGTGATAATATTTTCTACATAATCACTTTTTTTAAAATTTTATTAGTAAAAATTAATTAATAGTTGTTCACAGATTCATTAAAAATTGACTATTTGAAACATTCATTTGATACCTAGAATATTCTCTTGTTTTTGCACGTTAAAAATGGTTCATTTTCTTATAAAGATCTTCCTACCTTCACATGAATAACTTTGGATTCACTATGACTTTGATGAAGTTAGTGTGTATTATATAAAAAAGAAGTAATAAAAATATATAGATTGTCTTGAAGATCATCGAAGATCTTTCTTAATGAGTAACTCAATAACAATGTCACTCTAAAAAATAGTAATACTTGTAGAACCATTTGACGAAGATGATTTAATGTCTATTTGATTGTTTTTTTGTAAGATATCCTGCATGGTTCTTTCTCTTGCACAAAAAATATAATTATGTTCATTTTGTGGTGATATTACTTGGCTTTGAGAGCTATTGCTCTAGCTTTATTTAAAGATGATGAAACTCATCTCTTAGAGGATGGTATTTTTGAGACTTTGTCCCTTATCGATCATACAAGAATAATGTTCAATAGATAAAAAACTTTTCAATCTAGACTAAGGAGAGTAGACGTTGTAAAAGTTGAAGATGGAAATGTTGCATTTATATAAAGAAAGGTTGAACCACATTGATTAAGAGCAATGCAATAATCGATGATTTATCTTTTCATTAAGATCCCTGCTCAAAACTATAGTATGTTATTTACTATTTTCAAGGAAGTGCTAGTATGGTTTTTCTATTGTCTACCTTCGTTTAGAAAGCATGATATTCTTTGTTGATTTTACATCCTAATTTATGCTTACTCGATTTTCTAGTACTCAAAGTGTTTGAGTTGTCTTGAAATTTAGAAAGGAGAAATGAAAGGATTTAGAAGATTTACCCTACTTGCTAATTTTCAATGATTTTTTAAAAATTATTTGTAATGTATTACTTGTAATGAATTGAACATTGATATGTTGGTAAAGCTAGCCAATCAATAAAAAATTGGCCAAGTTGTTTGAACTTTGGTTATGACCATCCAATATGAGTTATAATACCAAGCTATTAAAATCAAACTTCATCATGTAAGTTCAATGTTAAAGTTGAATCTCAAAATATTTCATTGTTCAAAAAGTTGATGGGAAGTGGGGGATGTGTATTGATTTTACAAATCTCATTTAAGCTTGTTCTAATAATACATACTAATATTTTCAAATTAAAGCTTTTATCAACCGATCTATAATCAACGTAATTTATAGTAATGAATTTTTTTTTATGCTTTCTCAAGCTATCCCTAATAAATCATGTTATAATTTTATGTCATTCGAACTGAAAAGTATTGGGGTATATTATAAATAAATAATAGAAAATATTTTGAAAGAATATATATTGAAACATTGATCTACATAAATAAATTATGCATGATTAGCAATAATTATACATAATATATCATAGACAATAAAGAAATGTTTACTACATTTAGCATATAATTTGATTTACTCAAATTCATTTTAAGGTAGATTCAATGAACTTTTAATCTTCCATCTCTCTTTGAATGCATGAGAATGAATTGTAATAAAGTCAAAGTAATTATAGAGATATCATCCCAAGATCAATTAAGTAGCTCAGGATAGATGAGAAGGTAGTTAGCATAGTATAATTACATTAAGGAGATAGCAAAAAGAAATTCTCTGTGATGCTAAATTGAGAAATGACACAAAAAAGGATTGTGGATAAATCAAGTTTATGATGATGTTTTGAAGTTGATGTGTTTGTCATATCTCATAATAATAATAATAATAACTAAAAATCTTACCAAAAAACTTTATAATATTTTTATAAAATCTCTCTCTTTGAATGAAATTCAATAGTTCATTATATATTTCCCTTCTTTGTTGAAAGTAGCTAGTTGGTTTTTTAATAAACCAAACCTCTATGTGGTTCATTTGAGACCTTATTTCTCTCTCTCCTTCACATACATTGTTCACGACTTCATTTCTTTAGAAAATATTTTAGATTCTTTAAAGTCAACCTTGAATCTAGTACTATTATTGATAAAATTTCTTATAGAAGGACAATATACTCATTACAAAATGAATTATTAGAAGAAATTCCAATCTTCTAGAAGATCATTTTTTTCCTTAAAAGAACGATAATTAGTCATGTTTATGTATAATAGATTCTATACTTCGAAGAGAAACCTATTTACCTGCTGTTGTTGTTGCATGGGATGGCCATTCTTCAAGTATGGAGTGCTCAAGACCTAAAACCATGCACATGAATTTAATTTATTAGATTTCATAAGATTACACCCTTTATCTATAGCTTAATTGCATTCTTCTTCTTGAAGAATTGACTTACACTAACTTGATCATGAAGGAATTTGATGTATTCAATGGCCTCGTGAAGCACTGATGCAGTATCAGTCTGAAAGGAAATGAAATAAGTAAAATATATAGGAAATTTTTTACTCTGAAAAAAATCAATTATAAGTATTAATATTTTGCAGTCTTAAAATAGTTTTTTAGAATTTGCAAAATCAAAATTTTAATCAAAACATAAATACTACAATGCAAAACTTATGTTTTAATGCTGATTAATTTGATAGATGATCTATATCAAGTCACAAAATGTATTATTTGGAGTATAATAAATGTTGTTAGGACATGAAATTGATGTTGCAAGAAAGTTAACATATCAGTTGCTCTTTATATAGAGGTACTTCAGGAGAATAAAATATACAATCAAATTAACAAAATAATTTATAAAAATTTAAATATATATAAAAAAATGATAATGTATTGAAATGTTAGTTTAATAAGATAAAATTTAATTATCCTATATATTTATTTTAAAGTATTAGTTCAATCTTTGATAATTTCCTTTTTTCTGCCATCCTTTATTTTTGTTCTCAGTAAAAAAAATAAAGTAAAACATAAAAATTTTCTAATTTTTAAATTTATTTTGAGTTAAGTAAAACATAAATAAATGAATATATCCGTGATAGGGTTGGGGTAGCTCCTGTGACGGACAAAATAAGAGAAAGTCATCTTAGATGGATTGGTCACATTAAACAGCGGCCATCTAATGATCTGATTAAGAGAGTAGATGTTTTAAATTCAACTTGTGTTAAGAAAGGCAGAGATAGGCCTAGGAAAACTTGGGCTTATTGTATAAAAAATGATCTTAATTTACTAGAACTGAATGAAATATGACTCTAAATAGGACACAATTGGAGAAAAAAGATTCGTGTAGCCGACCCCACGCAGTGGGATTAAGGCTTTGTTGTTGTTGTTGTATAACATAAATAATACATCATATTTTCTTTATTTAATGATATATTTTAAAAAAAAATTATCATGAGCCAAATTTTCTCCTCAATTGTGCCCCAATTCAAAACATCAAAGCTTGAAATTTTTTTATAATATTCTGATATAAAATTTGAGGTATATATGCAAATATATCTTCAACATTACAGCTAATTTGAGTAAAAATAAAATAAAATAAAGAAATATATACCTTTCCAAAAGGCGAAACCAACTGCTGTAGAGCTGTGATTCTGTCCCCTAATTTCTCTTTCCTCACCTTCAAACATGATAATTAATCAAAAAAAATATTAAATTTCATGCCTTTTAAATTTTCACAAGAAGAAAGAATATTACAATATAATAAAAATTTGAAATTTCATGACCATACTTTGAAAGTTGGCAATGTCGAAGCTGTCTCAGCTCGAATTTNCGAAAGAATATTACAAAATAATAAAAAATTGAAATTTCATGACCATACTTTGAAAGTTGGCAATGTCGAAGCTGTCTCAGCTCGAATTTTTTTCAGTGCAGGCTCACTGCTGCTCTTCTTCTCTTGCCCTCCTTCCAAGCCCTGTATAAACCATTTAAAACAAAAAAAGAAATGTAAAAAAGAGCTTACTTTCCTCATAGTATGAACAATTCAGCACAGAATACAGATAAAAAAAACATTAAAATTCAATCAAAATTGCAAATTTCATTCAAAGTTCTCACCTTTATGGGCAGATCAAAAGGCTGAGAGAAAGAGGAAGCATTCCAAAAAGGGGTATTATTTGTGAACTGCAAGTGATTAACCATGGCAGATTGGTGCTTCTGTTGAATGAACTGAGACTGCTGATAATGAAACATTTGTTGGCTATCAAATAGAGATTGTTCATGTCTTGAATCATTCTCCAGAAATCCTTGCATGATTGAAGAAGAAGAAGAAGTGGAGGAAACTAGAGAGAAACCACTGCCAGAAATTGATGAGTTATCAAAGAAAAATGGCTGATTTATATGTTTGAGTTGCACAGGACTGGATGAAGATTCATGAGCTGCAGAAAAAACTNTATCGTTCTCCAGAAATCCTTGCATGATTGAAGAAGTAGAAGAAGTGGAGGAAACTAGAGGGAAGCCACTGCCAGAAATTGATGAGTTATCGAAGAAAAATGGCTGATTTATATGTTTGAGTTGCACAGGACTGGATGAAGAAGATTCATGAGCTGCAGAAAAAACTGATCTTGAATTCAAATCCTCCTGAAGCATGGCTTGAAAGCTACTTTCTCCCCTTCCACTACTGCTACTGCATAATCGCCCACAATTTTATAAGTTCATGTAGAATGAATTGGATGACAGAAGGAAGTAACTTACAGTAGGGTTTGATCCCAATCCATGGAGGGGGATGAGAGGCCGAAGCCGGAGAGTTGTAAGGTGGAGTCCTTGAGCTGGCGGGTTGCTGCGGCACCAACCTGCCAAGCGAACGGGGCTCCGGTACCTTCAGGTATTGTGGTCGATGTTGCCGGTGAGGCGCCATCGTAGTCGTCGCTACTGCCGGCGTCAACGCGGCCTCTACTTCTTGATGTCTTCCACCAATTACTGGATTGGAAATCTTCAGCCATGGAGATAACCTTCTTTCTACCTCAACTAACTCCCTAGCTCTCTCTTGTGGTGCCCTTAATTTTTTTTTTCAATGGTGGGTTGTCTTCTCTGGTTTGCTTCTTCTTCCTGGACTTGACTGCTTTTGTCTGTGNCGATCCCAATCCATAGAGGGGGATGATAGGCCGAAGCCGGAGAGTTGTAAGGTGGATTCCATGAGCGGGCGGGTCGCGGCGGAGCCGACCTGCCAAGCGAACGGTGCTCCGGTACCTTCGGGTATTGTGGTCGATGTTGCCGGTGAGGCGCCATCGTAGTCGTCGCCACTGCCAGCATCAACGCGGCCTCTACTTCTTGATGTCTTCCACCAATCACTGGATTGGAAATCTTCAGCCATGGAGATAACCTTCTTTCTACCTCAACTAACTCCCTATCTCTCTCTTGTGGTGCCCTTAATTTTTTTTTTTCAATGGTGGGTTGTCTTCTCTGGTTTGCTTCTTCTTCCTGGACTTGACTGCTTTTGTCTGTGTGGTCTGGTTTTGTTTGCTTTTGGATGTGGTGCCATAGAAAGGATTCGGATATATATATATATATATATATATATATGTATATGTATAGATGTAACTTTAATTTTCATGATGTTATGAAGAAAAAGGAGCAAAAGATATTGAGAAAAAGCAAAATGTGTAATTACTAGTTTGGTAAGATGTGAATCATGAGTTAATTTGAAGTTCAAACTTTATGATCATTTTGGGAGATGAAGGTTGTGCATATGCTTACTATCTTGTATGCAAAGGGAAATGATAATCTATACTTTTATTTTATTTTTTAATGAATTCTTAGCTACTTGTAATGTAGGCCGGTCATTGCTTTCATTAAGGTCATGATTGGTGAACAGTATTTGTTATTATTTTGGTTTATTTTGAGGAAGGGGTTGTTATTTTTTGAAAATTTGTTGAATATTATCGTGATTAGAAACTCTTTTTTAGTAGAATACTTCATCCTTTCTGACCTGAAGTACTTGATGGTACCAATGGTGGGTCAAGCTAATCAAACTCATTTGGTTTAATTTGCCCGGTGGAGGCCATGGTTTGATAGTGAAATTTAATTTGCCACATGCAAAGCAATTGATACTGAGAGTTATTGACTCCTAATTTAGCCGTCAACTGACTCATTGAGCCAAGAGACAACAATCAAACTTGGGGTCATGATGTGTGGTTTAGTCTGTAAATTCTCTCTTATTGATGGTATACGAAAATAATACAATTGTAATAATAAATTTAATATTTGGAATTTGTTNAATGGTTACTATCTTGTATGCAAAGGGAAATGATAATCTATACTTTTATTTTATTTTATTAATGAATTCTTAGCTACTTGTAATGTAGGCCGGTCATTGCTTTCATTAAGGTCATAATTGGTGAACAGTAATTGTAATTGTCTTGGTTTATTTTGAGGAAGGGGTTGTTATTTTTCCAAAATTTTTTGAATATTATCGCAATTAGAAACTCTTTTTTAGTAGAATACTTCATCTTCCTGATCTGAAGTACTTGATGGTACCAATGGTGGGTCAACCAAATCAAACTCATTTGGTTTAATTTGTTTAGTGGAGTTCATGGTTTGATAGTGAAACTTAATTTCTCGCATGCAAAGCAATTGATACCAAAAGTTATTGACTCCTAAGTTAGTGGTCAAGTGACTCATTGAGTCAAGAGACAATGATCAAACTTTAGGTCATGATGTGTGGTTTTGCATGTAAATTTTCTCTTATTGATGGTATACAATAAATTCATGTAAAGCACTTGGCACAATCTTTGATTTGACACTCAAAACACAGTGATACATCGTGATCAAAACATACAAAAATATAAAGATATTCAACAAATTTCTTTATCAAAACTTCCCTACCATTGTCACTCTACTTGATGGCTAATATGCCTATAATTTGTGGCTTCCCTTTCCTCCAAACCAACGTTTCTCCTATTTGGGGTTGGCCTGAGTTACAACCTAGTAAAACAATAACTATAAAAATTGTGTCATCTGTCAGTAAGACAGACTGATGAGGCATATATATATGTATACTTAGGAGAGAGCAAGACAACAATGAAAACTTGATAACACTTAGACTCTTGAACCTCAAATAATATGATGATAAAAAATAATCGTGGCAACATTAAAGCCCTATACACAAATATGAAATCAACACACACAATTTATAATTTATTTATTGTCTGTTGCTGTCTCATGAAATTTTGTCTTACTCCCCCTCCATCCCTATATACAGTCCTAGCGCTCTTATGTAGTTGACAATTATCATACTATAGAACTCTACTAAGCCACCATTGTCATTGATTAAGTAAATAAAAAAGTAATATTATTATCTGTGATCTAAAATGATAAAATATCATCGTTCTCTTGAAATAACTTTGTGAGATACTGCTCTACCAAATGAAAGTAAATTGATATGTTGATGAGGCTTTACTCTTTACAAATAAGGACAAATGAGGCCTAAGGGTTCTATTAAAAGTTAAATATAATTACACATAAAACCCCATTTTAATAATAAAAAGAATGGACCCAGAAGGCGGTTAACTTCACCGAAAGGTAACCACAATCATAACATCTTTCCCTTTGGATGCCACGTCATCAGTGCCGTCCAGAATAATTCTCCGGAAAACGACGCTGACATATTCNTCATTTGTTAGTAAGACAAAAATGATGAGGTATATATGCTTAGAAAGAGAGCAAGAAAGCAATGAAACTTGGTAACATTTAGGCTCTTCAACCTCAAATAATATGATGATAAAAAACAATCGTGGCAACATTAAAGCCCTACACACAAATATGAAATCAACGCACACAATTTATAATTTATTTATTGTCTGTTCCTGTCTCATGAAATTTTGTCTTAATCCCCCTTAATCCCTAATTACAGTCCTAGCGCTCTTATGCAGTTGGCAATTATCATACTATAGAACTCTACTAAGCCACCCTTATCATTGATTGTAAATAAAAAAGTAATATTATTATCTGTGATCTAAAATAGTAAAATGTTATCGTTCTCTTGAGATAACTTTGTGAGATGTTGCTTTACCAAATGAAATCAAATTCATACGTTGATGCTGACTGCAATTGAATGCGACTTTACTGTTTACAAATGAGGACAAATGAGGCCTAAGACTTCTATTAAAAGTTAAATATAATTACCCATAAAACCCAATGTTAATAGTAAAAAGGCTGGACCCAGAAGGCGGTTAACTTCACCGGAAGGTAACCACAATCATAATATCTTTCCCTTTGGATGCCACGTCATCAGTGCCGTCCAGAATAATTCTCCGGAAAACGACGCTGACATATTCTGCAACTTAAAATGACATAAATACCCCTCTGACCCTCGTATTTTCGGAGCGCACTAAAAGCCACAGTGGGCCAGATGACAGGCGATAGATCAGGACCGTCCATCTGATTGACCTGGTTCAAAAGGAATGATATTGACCGCTGACCAGAGGCGGATTATGAAAGGTTTAGATGAGGATGAAACTGTAAAATTGACAAAATTTTATCATATTTACAAAAAACAATTGTAGCAAAATGTGAAATTTACTGATTCGTCTGAAAATTTGGAAGGTTTAAGTTTGACCTCTGAACCTGAAAAGTCAATTCACGGGTCAATTCGATTCAGACCCATCAAGCCGCAAGGTCAACACAATTTGAAGATACTGTTGAAGAAATCTGCAAGAAGAAGTTTTAATTGATTTTTAGGTGGATCCTTTGAAAGAGAAATCCACTTCTGAAGTAAATCATGGTGTTATTGAAAGTCAACATGTCCANGCAGAGGCGGATTATGAAAGGTTTAGATGAGGATGAAACTATTTACAAAATCAACTGTGTCGCAAAATGTGAAATTTACAGATACGTCCGAAAATTTGGGAGGTTAAAGTTTGACCTCTCAACCTGAAAAGTCAATTCACGGGTCAATTCGATTCAGACCCATCCAGGCGCAAGGTCAACACAATTTGAAGATACTGGTGAAGAAATCTGCGAGAAGAAGTTTTAATTAATTGTTAGGTGGATCCTTTGAAAGAGAAATCCACTTCTGAAGTAAATCATGGTGTTATTGAAAGTCAACCTGTCCATATCTACATCTTTGGGGATTCATCTCTATATCTTGTACTTACCACGTTGAGGTTTTCTATAAAGTATTTACATATATAATGTTGAAAAAGAGCATATATATATATATATTCTCTCTTATACACATATNTATATAAGAATTGAGTGGTATGTATATAAATCTTGCTATACATATATATGAAGATTTAAATACATACCGATTCAGATTTTTCCTTTAGATCATGCCCAAGTTATAGAGAGTTGGACCAACGAAAGGAAAAGGAAAAAAAAGGAGAGAAAGAGAGAGAGAGAGAGAGAGAGAGAGAGTTGTAGGAGAGGAAGACTTTCCAAAGCCGGGTGCACGAGAATGGGGTGTTTTCAGAGTTGTTAGACCCAATTTATTTCTGTTAAACAGTTGAATTATAAGAGGGGAACCAAAAACCCATTTACAAGGAAGGACCCTTCTTTTATAAATGATAGAAGAATCAAAAGTAAATTATAATATTGCTCTTGCTTTAAAGGACAACATTTTTTGGGTATTCAGGTCTTCTTATTTGAACTGATGAAATGCCTTAAGATTTATGCAGACTATTTTTTAGTATAGATATTAAACTCTCTAATTTTGGTGCCCTTTGATACCGACAACTACAATAAGGCCAAAAAAAATTATAGAATAAGCAAAACATGAGAACATACATCACTATTCATGTTTTTTATTAGGCACCTTTGTGTACTATTGTGACATTATTTGCGCCCTCCATTGTTAATCAATTAGTCGTTGAATGAACCCCAGAATGGTCTGCTTATTGCCCCTAACAGAGCTTGTCATTACTGAGAAAGCTATCATCTTCGGGGATGAGCACAATTCAATTGTGTAAGTAGAGAGAATCGATCGAACAAACATGGCATCTCGGCTAATCTCTTTTATTTGACAGGGGGCTTATGCTACGATCTGTAGAAATCTGTCTTAGGTTGGGCCCACTCTCAGTGGGTGGAGGCCGCTTGGGCTCCTCTTCGGGATGATTGCTTTCATATCCAATGTGGAGCTTCTCACTACTGGGCAGGGATCCATGTTCGGCTTTGCGCATTGATGGCGGGTAATAACCTTTTACTCATGTGGGTCCTTGGTTTCCTGATTAGACCTCCTTCTTAGGTTGGATCCCCTCTCTATGGGAGAAGGCCCCCTAAACTCTTCTCCAAGATGATTTTCATTGTACCCTTCACGGAGCTTGTCTCTACTTTTCATTGTACATCTTCGACTTTTTATTCAATTTAAGCTACAGGACTTGAGGTCGTTGTAAGAAAACTACCTTGAATGAGTCTTAGGTTTATTTCACGATAAAACATCTATGACAATGTTGCCGGTTATTATATATGCTTTTAACCAATCAGATGCACTTGCGTTGCAATCTGTTTTACTATGCCAAGTGGCCAACATAATGCATGAAATCGTTGAGCTCTCCAAGTATTGACCTAATCTTTCACATAGAAATACAAAATATTATTATGCACATGTATCATAGAGTAAACTTTGAAGAAAATAACATGCTTATACACCAGAGAAAACAACAATTTATAAGACCACGCTATAGACATAGTCAATAAACAAAGAATTATATATATAATATAATATAATATAATATAATTATTTTTTGATTGTTTCTTTATATGAGTGGGTCTAGTAACACGTTGGATTATTTCATCTTATATCAATCATCAATCATTAAATAATATATATATATATATATATATATATATATATATATATATATATATATATATATATATATATNTTTTCTGAGCTCTGAAAAAAAAATGAAATAATAATAATAACAATTACTAGCTCCTCATTAGAAAATATTTGTAAATAATTACTAGTTTAAATGAGTTTGTTCGTATTCGATTTGCTTGAACTTTTGTGTGTTCGTGTTAGACTATTGTTTGAAATTATTAATTCGTGAATGATGTTGCGTTCGAAAAGTTAAAATTTAACGTGTGCATGAACCAAAAAATTATCCTGACCAAATTTTTAAACATCAAGAATTTGTAATCTTCAAACATGTATTTTGTAGGGTTGTAATTTCAAATACTTAAGGGTTTAAGTGGGATAACTTTGATTTTTTGTATTTTTTTATTGTAAAATATTTTTATTTAATGCATTTCTTGCATGCCTTTATTTTTTTATTTTAGAAACAAATCAAACCGATTTTAAAAACTATCAATACACATAACAATTATTAATTCTAACAAAATTTATCTTATTGTTTATGTAGCATTGTATGAATGCTAATGAATAATCATCTTCCAGTCAGCCAATTTTTTAGGATCTTATTGTTTAATTCACTCCAAATGCAAAATTTTCAGTTTATACAAACTTCATATTTCAAATTCATGGGAATGGGGTATTTTAGCATCATAAATTTGCATATATAACAAAATTTTAATACAATCATATGTATTTATGTTAGATTAAATACGTCACAATTAGGATTTACATATTGTTCAATAAATTATTGATTTTGACTAGTTAAATCCTTCTCAAGTTAAAGTTTGCTACCATTTAGTCAACCCAAATTGTATCACAAATGGGTTGCTAACAAATAACTCTAAGTTTCCTCTTAGTTCTAAGCATTTGAACTCAACAAAGAGAAAACACTAAATAAAACTATTCTTAAAGAACTCATATCATCAACGCACTTGGGGCATTGACCAACGGACTAGAAATTCTTGTTAGAAAAAACTACCACAACAATTAGCCCACAGAATTTTTTGAACTAGAAACCAACTTCAAACCTAACTGGCTAAATACGTATATGTTCCAACCATTCTATAACATAGACATTGGTTGTAATGACCAACAAATGGGGGCCATTGGTCAAGCATAAGAATATGAAAAAAAATTTATTGAAAATATTGCAAAAAATATGATAATATTTTTTACAAAATCACTTTCTTTTTGAATTTTATTAGTAAAAATTAATTAATAGTTTTTCATAGATTCGTTAAAAAATGACTATTTGAAACATTCATTTGATACCTAGTATATTTTCTTATTTTTGCACATTAAGAATGGTTCATTTTCTTATAAAGATTTTCCTACCTTCACGTGAATAACTTTGGATTCATTATGCACTTTGATGAAGTTAGTGTGTATTATATCAAAAAGAAGCAATAAAAATATATAGATTGTCTTGAAGATCATCAAAGATCTTTCTTAATGAGTAAATCAATAACAATGTCACTCTAAAAATAGTAATATATGTAGAACCATTTGATGAAGATGATTTAATATCTATTTGATTGTTTTATTGTAAGATGTCCTGCATGGTTCTTTCTATTGCACAAAAAATACAATTATGTCCATTTTGTGGTGACATTACTTGGCTTTGAGAGCTATTGCTCTAGCTTTATTTAAAGATGATGAAAGTCATCTCTTAGAGGATGGTATTTTTGAGACTTTGTCCCTTATCGATCATATAAGAATAATGTTCAATAAATAAAAACTTTTCAATCTAGACTAAGGAGAGTAGACGTTGTAAAAGTTGAAGATGGAAATGTTGAATATATATAAAGAAAGGTTGAACCACATTGATTAAGAGCAATGCAATAATTGATGATTTATCTTTTCATTCAGATCCCTGTTCAAAACTATAGAATGTTATTTACTACTTTCAAGGAAGTGCTAGTATGGTTTTTCTGTTGTCTACCTTTGTTGAGAAAGCATGATATTCTTCGTTGATGTTACATCCTAATTTATGATTACTCGATTTGCTAGTACTCAAAGTGTTTGAGTTTTCTTGAAATTTAGAAAGGAGAAATGACAGAATTTAGAAGATTTACCCTACTTGCTAATTTTCAGTAATTTTTTAAAAATTATTTGTAATGTATTACTTGTAATGAATTGAACACATATATGTTGGTGAAGCTAGCCAATCAATAAAAAATTGGCCAAGTTGCTTGAACTTTGGTTATGACCATCCCATATGAGTTATAATACCAAGCTATTAAAAGCAAACTTCATCATGTAAGTTCAATGTTAAAGTTGAATCTCAAAATATTTCATTGTTCAAAAAGTTGATGGGAAGTGGGGGATGTGTATTGATTTTACAAATCTCATTTAAGATTGTTCTAATAATACATACCAATATTTTCAAATTAAAGCTTTTATCAACCGATCTATAATCAACGTAATTTATAGTAATGATTTTTTTTTATGCTTTCTCAAGCTATCACTAATAAATCATGTTATAATTTTATGTCATTCGAACTGAAAAGTATTGGAGTAGATTATAAATAAGTAATATAAAAATTTTGAAAGAATATATATTGAAACATTGATCTACATAAATAAATTACTCATGATTAGCAATAATTATACATAATATATCATAGACCATAAAAGAAATGTTTACTACATTTAGCATATAATTTGATTTACTCAAATTCATCTTAAGGTAGATTCAATGAACTTTTAATATTCCATCTCACTTTGAATGCATGAGAATGAATTGTAATAAAGTCAAAGTAATTATAGAGATATCATCCCAAGATCAATTAAAGGATAGATGAGAAGGTAGTTAGCATAGTATAAATACATTAAGGAGATAGCAAAAAGAAATTCTCTGTGATGCTAAATTGAGAAATGACACAAAAAAGGATTGTGGATAAATCAAGTTTGTGATGACGTTTTGAAGTCTGTCATATCTCATAATAATAAAAAAAAAAAACTAAAAATCTTACCAAAAAACTTTATAATATTCTTATAAAATCTCTCTCTTTGAGTTAAATTCAATAGTTCATTATATATTTCCCTTCTTTGTTGAAAGTAGCTAGTTGGTTTTTTAATAAACCAAACCTCTATGTGATTCATTTGAGACCTTACCTCTCTCTCTTCTTCACATACATTGTTCATGACTTCATTTCTCTAGCAAAGATTTTAGATTCTTCAAAGTCAACCTTGAATCTAGTACTATTATTGATAAAATTTCTTATAGAAGGGCAATAAACTCATTACAAAATGAATTATTATAAGAAATTCCAATCTTCTAGAAGAGCATTTTTTTCTTAAAAGAACGACAATTAGTCATGTTTATGTATAATAGATTCTATACTTCGAAGAGAAACCTATTTACCTGCTGTTGTTGTTGCATGGGATGGCCATTCTTCAAGTATGGAGTGCTCAAGACCTAAAACCATGCACATGAATTTAATTTTTTAGATTTCATAAGATTACACCCTTTATCTATCTATAGCTTAATTGCATTCTTCTTCTTGAAGAATTGACTTACACTAACTTGATCATGAAGGAATTTGATGTATTCAATGGCCTCGTGAAGCACTGATGCAGTGTCAGTCTGAAAGGAAATGAAATAAGTATTAATATTTTGCAGTCTTAAAATAATTTTTTAGAATTTGCAAAATCAAAATTTTAATCAAAACATAAATATGACAATGCAAAACTTATGCTTTAATGCTGATTAATTTGATAGATGATCTAGATCAAGTCACACAAGGTATTATGTAGAGTATAATAAATGTTGTTAGGACATGAAAATGATGATGCAAATAAATTAACATATCAGTTGCTCTTTATATAGAAGTACTTCAGGAGAATAAAATATACAATCAAATTAACAAAATAATTAATAAAAATTTAAATATATATAACAAAATGATAATGTATTGAAATGTTGCCTTAATAAGATAAAATTTAACTATCCTATATATTTATTTTAAAATAACTTACTAAATCTCAAGAGTTAAGTATTAGTTCTATCTTTGATAATTTACTTTTTTCTGCCATTCTTACCTTATTTTTGTTCTCAGTAAAAAAATAAAGTAAAACATAAAAAATTTCTAATTTTTAATTTTTTTTTTGAGTTAAGTAAAACATAAATAAATGAATATATCCGTGATAGGGTTGGGGTAGCTCCTGTGACGGACAAAATAAGAGAAAGTCGTCTTAGATGGATTGGCCACATTAAACGTCGACCATCTGATGATCCGATTAGGAGAGTAGATGTTTTAAATTCGACTTGCGTTAAGAAAGGCAGAGGTAGACCTAGGAAGACTTGGGCTTATTGTATTAAAAATGATCTTTGTTAAGAAAGGCAGAATATTGGATGATCCGATTAGGAGAGTAGATGTTTTAAATTCGACTTGTGTTAAGAAAGGCAGAGGTAGATCAAGAAAGACTTGAACTTATTGTATAAAAAATGATTTTAATTTAGTAGAACTAAATGAAAATATGACTCTAAATAGGACACAATGGAGAAAAATGATTCATGTAGCGGACCCCACGTAGTGGGATTAAGGCTTTGTTGTTGTTGTTGTTGTATAACATAAATAAATAATTAATAATATATCATATTTTCTTTATATTAAACTAATGATATATTTTAAAAAAAATTATCATGAGCCAAATTTTCTCCTCAATTGTGCCCCAATTCAAAACATCAAAGCTTGAATTTTTTTTTATTTTTTTTAATATTCTGATCTAAAATTTGAGGTATATATGCAAATATATCTTCAACATTACAGCTAATTTGANTAGATTTCATAAGATTACACCCTTTATCTATCTATAGCTTAATTGCATTCTTCTTCTTGAAGAATTGACTTACACTAACTTGATCATGAAGGAATTTGATGTATTCAATGGCCTCGTGAAGCACTGATGCAGTATCAGTCTGAAAGGAAATGAAATAAGTAAAATATAATGAATTTTTTAACTCTGAAAAAATCAATCATAAGTACTAATATTTTGCAGTCTTAAAATAGATTTTTAGAATTTGCAAAATCAAAATTTTAATCAAAACATAAATATTACAATGCAAAACTTATGCTTTAATGCTGATTAATTTGATAGATGATCTTTAAATATATATAAGAAAATGATAATGTATTGAAATGTTGCTTTAATTAGATAAAATTTAACTATCCTATATATTTATTTTAAAATAACTTACTAAATCTCAAGGGTTAAGTATTAGTTCTATCTTTGATAATTTACTTTTTTTCTGCCATCCTTACTTTATTTTTGTTCTCAGTAAAAAATAAAGTAAAACATTAAAAATTTCTAATTTTTTAAATTTATTTTGAGTGAAGTAAAACACAAATAAATGAATATATCTGTGATAGGGTTGGGGTAGCTCCTGTGACGGACAAAATAAGAGAAAGTCGTCTTAGATGGATTGGCCACATTAAACGTCGACCATCTGATGATCCGATTAAGAGAGTAGATGTTTTAAATTCGACTTGTGTTAAGAAAGGCAGAGGCAAGCCTAGGAAGACTTGGGCTTATTGTATAAAAAATGATCTTAATTTACTAGAACTAAATGAAAATTATGACTCTAAATAGGACACAATGGAGTGATTCATGCAGCCGACCCCACGCAGTGGGATTAATGTTTTGTTGTTGTTGTTATATAAAATGAATAAATAATTAATAATGTATCATATTTTCATTATATTAAACTAATGATATATTTAAAAAAAATTATCATGAGCCAAATTTTCTCCTCAGTTGTGCCCCAATTCAAAACATCAAAGCTTGAATTTTTTTATTTTTTTTTAATATTCTGATCTAAAATTTGAGGTATATATGCAAATATATCTTCAACATTACAGCTAATTTGAGTAAAAATAAAATAAAATAAAGAAATATATACCTTTCCAAAAGGCGAAACCAACTGCTGTAGAGCTGTGATTCTGTCCCCTAATTTCTCTTTCCTCACCTTCAAACATGATAATTAATCAAAAAATATATTAAATTTCATGCCTTTTAAATTTTCACAAGAAGAAACAATATTACAAAATAATAAAAATTTGAAATTTCATGACCATACTTTGAAAGTTGGCAATGTCGAAGCTGTCTCAGCTCGAATTTTTTTCAGTGCAGGCTCACTGCTGCTCTTCTTCTCTTGGCCTCCTTCCAAGCCCTGTATAAACCATTTAAAACAAAAAAATATATATAAAAAAGAGCTTACTTTCCTCATAGTATGAACAATTCAGCTCAGAATTCAGATAAAAAAACATTAAAATTCAATCAAAATTGCAAATTTCATTCAAAGTTCTGACCTTTATGGGCAGATCGAAAGGCTGAGAGAAAGAGGAAGCATTCCAAAAAGGGGTATTATTTGTGAACTGCAAGTGATTAACCATGGCAGATTGGTGCTTCTGTTGAATGAACTGAGACTGCTGATAATGAAACATTTGTTGGCTATCAAATAGAGATTGTTCATGTCTTGAATCGTTCTCCAGAAATCCTTGCATGATTGAAGAAGAAGAAGAAGTGGAGGAAACTAGAGGGAAACCACTGCCAGAAATTGATGAGTTATCGAAGAAAAATGGCTGATTTATATGTTTGAGTTGCACAGGACTGGATGAAGATTCATGAGCTGCAGAAAAAACTGATCTTGAATTCAAATCCTCCTGAAGCATGGCTTGAAAGCTACTTTCTCCCCTTCCACTACTGCTACTGCATAATCGCCCACAATTTTATAAGTTCATGTAGAATGAATTGGATGACAGAAGGAAGTAACTTACAGTAGGGTTTGATCCCAATCCAT
>JXCR01058422.1:227687-242389 GCA_002079205.1 Phalaenopsis hybrid cultivar
CATCGTTAAGTATATCACTAGTCATTTCATGTTAGGTAGATGTAGTGGGTCCAAAAAGGTTAGATTGTGGGTCCCAATCTGCACGTGCCAGCTAAGATGAAAGGTGAAGCCTACGGCTGACTCGCATGTCAAAAAGGTTGGGTTGACAAATATTTCTTAGATCGGCCATGTTACACTCCACAAAACTTAATAATACATAACTGTTTATTAGTTTATCAATGAAAAGACACGGCTTTCAAAAAGTTGAACACGAATAATTGTGCTAGATTTGTTTTAACTCGAAATAAGATAAATATGAATATTATTTATATAATATTATATTATATATATTTAACTCTAAGTTTTGTTGGATGGAGCTCGGTCTGCCCGATCCAGCCTTCCCGCTCGTGCTCCTCTGTCGTCAAGCGTCACGACATCTCTTGCTCCTAATTGCGAAATGTCGCGAACCACTCCTGCCTCTCTGTTGTTCGTGAATCACTCCCACCTCCTCTTTGCAATAAATGGAGCGGCTTTCCTTAAGATTTGACAAGGTTTTTTTTGTGTTCTTCTTCGACAATTCTGCTTTTATGGGACAGAGGAAGAGAAGTGCAAGTAGTAGTTCCTTGCGGCAGAAGGAAGAAGAAATGATAAGAAGAAGATTGCTCTCCCTTGACTTCTTTTTGGTGGCTTGTGACATAAAATAAATTGGGTTTGTTTCTTTTGTACGTTTATGTTCTTCGGTGTATCTCGGTGTAGAGAGAGAAGGAGAGAGAGCAAGGAACCTTTTGTAAATCAAGACGATCGACTGGTGTAAATTTCTCAAGTAGTAAAATCCTCTGCAACACCGTGGACGTAGGCAATTTGTCGAACCACGTAAATCTGTGACTTCCGCTCTATACTGTTTTCTGATGTGAATTTTCTCGTTCAAAATTTTCACTTTCTTTGCCTATCGTTATTCTATTTTTTCTATATACCACAACATTCACTACAGCTCTTGTGATTCAATTGTTCTGTACTTTTGATTGCATAAGAGTGGTGCAAGTTCGAATCTAACACCCTTCATATGAATGATTCATATGAGATGATGCCTCGATGGTTGGACATTTAATCCCGTAGCGAGTCCAATACTCGAAGCTCACCAACCCGAAAATAAAAAAAAACTAAAAGATAAAAAGAACTTAAATAACTCAATTTTTTACTGAATATGAATAAGAATATGTAAATTGAGTCGAACACGAATACACTATTTACAAGTAATTTAGAACACAAGCAAATCTCGAACAAAATTAATTTAAAAAAAAACATAACATATTAAAATGAAAATCTTTTCATACATATCACATAATAATTATATATTTATACATCTCACCTCTAAAATTTAATATTTATGCTTAAATGATATTACTNACCAGACTAATAGTGTCATCCATGATCAAAGAATATGCAAACTGTGGCACTAAACTGAGGTCAACATTGTGGTTGACTTGCAAGTACGACTTCATAAGATTCAAATTATAGCCCGAAGAAGCTACATGAGAACGTAATCTATTGAAACCCTACAAGCTTAATAATAAATCATTTGATATTCGCCACAAACTCGATATTTTTCCTAATTAGTAATCCAAAATATTTATTTAAAAGTCAAATATTATGGAATGGTGACGTCATGCTCACAAAGCGAATTAGGTCAACGTGGGTCCCACAATGGCGTGCGCGCGTGCTCGGCCCGTGGGCCTCTGTCGTCCTTGCTACAGGTCAAAAGCCCGAAAGCGACGTTATTCTCCGCGTTATTCCCCTCTCTCCTCTACTTTAATTTTCTTAAATGAAAAATATTCTTATGAGCAATTAAATTAATTATAAATAGAGCATATAAATAGTGAATTTATTTACTAAAAATCAACCTTATTTTAAATTCTAAAAATAATTTTAAAATTATATAAATGATGACTTTATCTTCACATGTAAAAAAATAAGAATAAATATTATTATATATATATATTTCATTTGAGTAGAGTGTCAGAAAAATTCATGACTATTTTAAAATTGTGCTATAATAGTCCTCAATGAGGATTATCTCATTTCTAATCTTAAAAGTTCGTGAACTATTTTGACAATTCTTTAAATTTTCAAATCGAAACAGCTCAATGTAAGTAATCTGGTCTATTTTGGCACTGTATAATTTTTCACATTCGAACTACTAAATGAGCTATCAAAATTAAAGAATGACGCTTCTATGCTCTATGTACAACATTTTAAGGTTTTATAAAAAAAAATTAATAGAAATAAAATCACATCTCACTTTTAAAATCTCTCTCTCTCTCTCTCTCTCTCTATCTCTCTCTCCATCACTTTCCATGCCACACTCAATGATGGAGTTAGGTATGGCTTAAAATAAACATGAGAAGCAAGGCTCAATACTATTATATGAATTATTATATCTAATTAATATAAAATTTAAGCCTTTATGTACTATTGAGTTGGAGAATTTATTAATGTGCCAAACTCTAAAATCACATTACTATAAGTGAGTAAGACATTTGAGTTGGAGAATCTATTCATCAATCATTCTCCTCTTCACATTTACATGATGCCTACAATAAGCCTGAAATTGTGCAATTTATTTGTTCATCATCATCATCATCATCATGACACATATGTAGGAATATTCAAACCCATGTGATTTTATGTCAACACAAAAGATGCAAAGCATGCATGCTTCCATGGTGAAATAATTTTTAGAAAGATTAAGAAAAAGTTAGTAAATCATCAATAGGTTCTTGGCTATATTGTAGATATATTATGTCAATTTATATAAATAATATTGGTATGATGAATTGAATTTGATGATTCAATGCCATATCATTGTTGTAATAGTGGGAATATTTTATTCAAAATGTAATTTTTATAAATATGTTCTTATGATAAAGCTGACTGAACTTTATTCATATGGGTAATAATTGCCTTACATAAAAAAAAAGGCTATGAGAGTAGAAATAATAATAGGTTTACAGTTTTACAAGCAAAAATCAGTCATAATCTCTTCTATATATAAAAATGGGCCAGAACACCCTGATAAAAACAAAAATTACTAGTTTACCTCTTATGCAAACAAATCTTCTAATACAACATCGTCAACATACAGACTAATAATTATCTATTTTTTTATTTATATTAAAAAATAATATTTGATCAACTATAAAGTTTATAATTTCATTAAAGAATATAATATGAAAATTCATATTTTTAACACAAATTTTATATGCAAGAAGTGGTGTAGAGCTATGGCTAAAACAGGGAGAGTAGATGTTTGACCTTTCTTGAACCACTAGTCTTTTCTTGTCTTCTAAGAGGAAGTTAGGTCAAACCCATCAACCTCTCAAGTCTTCACTACTTGCATAATTCATCATATCTCTTTTTTTTTCCTTTTTATTTGAAAAATAAAATAAAAATTAGATATTTATTTTTTATATTTATAAATTGACACATAAAAAAAGTGGTGATGTAAATTGATAAATTTGGGAGCTATAGATGGAGTGGACTATGGTGTCATTACCAACTTTAATATGATGATAATAAATATTATTTATTTATATATGGGGCAATTACATACATATACCACCTAATTCCCATATATTTACATATCATACACCTAAACTTTACTTTTTTACATTTATATCACCTAAATAGTTTCATGTTATTTTATCTTTCAATAAGGGTTATACACCTTTCATATATATAAGGAAAAATTTAAAATTTAGTGGTTAGATATGTAAATACATAGGAATTAAGTGGTATGTATGTAAATTTTTTTTTCTTTTGGTTGGTAGGTGACTCATGCACCATGGAATCAAAATAGACATATAAAATTAATTTTTTATATAATTTATTATAGGAATTTCCAAAAATATTTGATGTAATTCAGTTTAATTTTGGGGATGATATTGATTGAAAATTAGGGGGGAAAGTTAAGTAAAAAATAAAATTTATTTAATATGAGATTATTAATTAATGGGATGGGCTATCACATAGAATTAAGGAGTAAATAATTATTTTAGTCTATATATTTTCAACATTATCATCACCAATTATATTTATAACTAAATGAAGTGTCGCGTTCTCTGGCATGTTGGTTGGTATCTACGGTATAAGACCCCTCAGATCGAGAGTTCGAATCCCCTCTGACACAATTGGCCTAAATGAAGTGATACTCGAACTGTTAGGCATATTAGAATGACTGGAAGCTCGTATAATAACTTCTGACCATATATGTTTGTATATATATATATATATATATATATATATATATATATATATATATATATATATATATATATTATAGAAANAGATGAAAGGTGAAGACTACGGCTGACTCGCATGTCAAAAAGGTTGGGTTGACAAATATTTCTTAGATCGGCCATGTTACACTCCACAAAACTTAATAATACATAACTGTTTATTAGTTTATCAATGAAAAGACACGGCTTTCGAAAAGTCGACTACGAATAATTCTTTGTTCGATTGTGTTGGATTTGTTTTAACTCGAAATAAGATAAATATGAATATTATTTATATAATATTATATTATATATATTTAATTCTAAGTTTTGTTGGATGGAGCTCGGTCTGCCCGATCCAGCCTTCCCGCTCGCGCTCCTCTGTCATCAAACGTCGCGACATCTCCCGCTCCTAATCGCGAAATGTCACAAACCACTCCTGCCTCTCTGCTGTTCGTGAATCGCTCCCACCTCCTCTTTGCAATAAATGGAGCGGCTTTCTTTCAGATTTGACAAGGCTTTTTTGTGTTCTTCTTCGACAATTCTGCTTTTATGGGACAGAGGAAGAGAAGTGCAAGTAGTAGTTTCTTGCGGCAGAAGGAAAAAGAAATGATAAGAAGAAGATTGCTCTCCCTTGACTTCTTTTTGGTGGCTTGTGACATAAAAGAAATTGGGTTTATTTCTTTTGTATGTTTATGCTCTTCGGTGTATCTCGGTGTAGAGAGAGAAGGAGAGAGAGCAAGGAACCTTTTGTAAATCAAGACGATCGACTGGTGTAAATTTCTCAAGTAGTAAAATCCTCTGCAACACCGTGGACGTAGGCAATTTGTCGAACCACATAAATCTGTGACTTCCGCTCTATACTGTTTTCTGGTGTAAATTTTCTCGTTCAATTTTTTCACTTTCTTTGCCGATCGTTCTTCTATTTTTTTTCTATATTCCACAACAGTCACTACAACTCTTGTGATTCAATTGTTCTGTACTTTTGATTGCATAAGAATGGTGCAAGTTCGACATTGATATCTAACCCTCTTCATATGAATGATGCATATCAGATGATGCCTCGGTGGTCGGACATCTAATCCCGTAGCGAGTCCAATACTCAAAGCACACCAACCGGAAAAAAAAAAAAAAAAAAAAAAACTTAAATAACTCAATTTTTTACTGAACATAAATAAGAATATGTAAATTGAGTCGAACACGAATACACTATTTACAAGTAATTTAGAACACAAGCAAATCTCAAACAAAATTAATTTCAAAAAGCCATAACATATTAAAATGAAAATTTTTTCATAGATATCACATAATAATTATATATTTATACATCTCACCTCTAAAATTTAATATTTATGCTTAAATGATATTACTAAAAGTATATTTTATTTTTCAAAATTAATAATTAATAATTAATATTCTTATGGTGATATTAAAAATTAAATTTTATTTATGTAAATATGAAAATGCAGATGTTTTATACATTAAAATTTACATGATGGGATTCAGTGAAATTCTTTGGGCGTAATCTTTGTATCTTCAAAATTATTATTTTCTATTTACTTTCTATCTGAAGGAATCTCTCAACGTCAAATTACCTCAAAAAGTNTATTAAAATTTACATGATGGGATTCTGTGAAATTCTTTGGGCGTAATCTTTCTTTTTCTATTTACTTTCTATCTGAAGGAATCTCTCAACGTCAAATTAGCTCAAAAAGTCAATTTTGGTTTTGAGTGCTGACTGCACGAGTCAACGAGCGCAGTGGTGTGAACTTGCACGCGCAGCCAGATGGGAGAATATATGTGCTGATGGACNCGCACGAGTCAACGAGCGCAGTGGTGTGAACTTGCACGCGCAGCCAGATGGGAGAATATATGTGCTGATGGACACGTAATCAGCTGAGAATTTCTTTTAAAAAAATTAAATTTTTTAATATTTATTTTACAGATTCTATCAATTTAATAAGGAAGATTTGCATGCACACCCTTTCATATCTTACTAAACATTTAAGTTTTACATATATGTCTACATAAAATAGTTTATTTCAGATTTTAAAAGTAATATNATGTACACTCAATAAGCATGATATATACTTACTGATGTCACCAATCACCTAAAAAATATAAAAATGAAAATCAATACCATCGTTAAGTATATCACTAGTCATTTCATGTTAGGTAGATGTAGTGGGTCCAAAAAGGTTAGATTGTGGGTCCCAATCTGCACGTGCCAGCTAAGATGAAAGGTGAAGCCTACGGCTGACTCGCATGTCAAAAAGGTTGGGTTGACAAATATTTCTTAGATCGGCCATGTTACACTCCACAAAACTTAATAATACATAACTGTTTATTAGTTTATCAATGAAAAGACACGGCTTTCAAAAAGTTGAACACGAATAATTGTGCTAGATTTGTTTTAACTCGAAATAAGATAAATATGAATATTATTTATATAATATTATATTATATATATTTAACTCNTCATGTCAAAAAGGTTGGGTTGACAAATATTTCTTAGATCGGCCATGTTACACCCCACAAAAATATTTTATCAATGAAAAGAGGGCTTTCAAAAAGTCGGAACAGCAATAATGTTTTGTTCGATTGTGTTAGATTTGTTTTAGCTCGTAATAAGATAAATATGAATATTATTTATATAATATAATATTATATATATTTATTTAAGTTTTGTTGGATGGAGCTCGGTCTGCCCGATCTAACCTTCCCCCTCGTGTTCCTCTGTCGCCAAACGTCGCGACATCTCCCGCTCCCAATTGCGAAATGTAGCGAACCGCTCCTGCCTCTCTGTTGTCCTCGAATCGCTCCTGCCTCCTCTTCGTGATAAAAGGAGCGGCTCTCCTTCAGATTTGACAAGGCTTTTTTGTGTTCTTCTTAGGCAGTTATACTTCCACGGGACAGAGGAAGAGAAGTGCAAACATTAGTTCCTTGCGGCAGAAGAAAGAAGAAAGGATAAGAAGAAGATTGCTCTCCCTTGGTTTTTTTTGGTGGCTTGTGACGTAAAAGAAATTGAGTTTATTTCTCATGTACGTTATGTTCTTCGGTGTATCTCGGTGTAGAGAGAATGAGAGAGAGCAAGGAAGTGAGAGATCCCTTTTGTAAGTCGAGACGATCGACTGGTGTAGATTCCTCAAGTAGTAAAATCCTCTGCAACTCCGTGAACGTAGGCGATTTGCCGAATCACGTAAATCTGTATCTTCCGCTCTATACTGTTTTTTGTGTGAATTTTCTAGTTCAAATTTTTCACTTTCTTTTCCAATCGTTCTTCTATTTTTTCTATATACCACAACAGTCACTACAGCTTATGTGATTTGATTGTTCTGAACTTTTGATTGCATCAGATTGGTGCAGGTTCGAATCTAACACTCTTCATATGAATGATGCATATGAGATGATGCCTCGATGGTTGGACATTTAATCCCACAGCGAGTCCAATACTCGAAGCTCACCAACCCGAAAATTAAAAAAACTAAAAGATAAAAAGAACTTAAATAACTCAATTTTTTACTGAACATGAATAAGAATATATAAATTGAGTCGAACACAAATACACAATTTACAAGTAGTTTAGAACACAAACAAATGTCGAACAAAATTAATTTCAAAAAAACATAACATATTAAAATGAAAATCTTTTCATACATCACATAATAATTATATATTTATACATCTCACCTCTAAAATTTAATATTTATGCTTAAATGATATTACTAAAAGTATATTTTATTTTTCAAAATTAATAATTAATATTATTATTATTACATTAAAAATTAAATTTTATTTATGTAAATATGAAAATGCAGAGGTTTTATATATTAAAATTTACATGATGGGATTCTGTGAAATAATCTTTCTCTCTTCAAAATTATTATTTTCTATTTACTTTCTATCTGAAGGAATCTCTCAACGTCAAATTACCTCAAAAAGTCAATTTTGGTTTTGAGTGCTGACTGCACGAGTCAACGAGCGCAGTGGTTTGAACTTGCACGCGCAGCGAGATGGGAGAATATATGTGCTGATGGACACGTAATCAGCTGAGAATTTCTTTTTTAAAAAAAAATAAATTTTTTAAAATTTATTTTACAGATTCTATCAATTTAATAAGGAAGATTTGCATGCATACCCTTTCATACCTTACTAAACATTTTTCAGATTTTAAAAATAATATATATATATATATATATATATATATATANGTAAGATTTGAGTGGTGATATTCATGTAAAAAGCAAAATATAGGTGCTTCATATATAAATATATAAGAATTGTAAATGCTGATGTATTTAAATGGCTTTTATTTGATTTGATTTGTTTTCTTTTTTATTTTTTTCTTTACATGTTATAATCCTCTTTATAAAAGGGAACTTGAGCTTACAAGAGACTGAAATGTGTTGAGTTGTAATCCCAAGACGTTTTTATTTCTCCCCATCCACGTAAATCTTTTATCTTTGATTATTATTGTGTGAATTTTTACCCTTCTGTATTATTTTTACATGAAAATTGATATCAGAACTTCAGGTTTGTAATTTTGGTTCATGGTTTGATGTCTACAATAGCAAATCCAGACATGTGTTGCCGGAATTTTTGTAGCAGGTGGTCCGACGTGCTTCGTCTGCAGATTCACAGCACCAGCGGCGATTCCAATGTGAAATAGTTAAGTGTGGAATTTTCGCGTGGAGTTCGGTGGAAGTTTTCGACGGGTCCGAGTAGTGAGGTCGGGAAAATTGAATGTTTTTTTTTTTTCTTTCGAGTGTTTTAGAAAAGGAGAAAGCTTCATGCTGAAACCTTTTAAAACAGCAAAAAACCCTAATCATGTTATAATCAATTCAGAATAGTCATGCTTGTATTCAGCTTTGAGATGCCATCAATCATAAATCCAGATGCAATTTTTAAATATAAAATTTAAAAATAAAATTTAAATTATGACCTCCAAGTTTAACAAATTTATAGCCCAGCTTTCTTCTAAGCAAACAAAAGGTCCTAAAAAAGCTCAAATTAAACATCCGAAGAAGATTGAAATATTTGAGATAATAATTAGTGCTTATATTAAAATCAAGCATCCTAATAAGAAGAATCTGAGAAGTCTAAGACTACAGAATCTGGAGAACCTTAAATGAACAAGGAATAATCTTGAACAGGGCCTTAATTGTCTAGAAGGAAAGAAGTACAACAAAGAATGAACCACAGACAGGAGACCAAGAGGACTCTCATATCTGATTGGATGCATCCATCTGAGTTAAGAATAAAGGCTAACAAAACCAGGAGAAGGACAAAAGGAACGATCTAAGTTTGTGCCGATCGGGATTAAACAGAAATATCAACACCTGAGCTAACTGTCACAGGAAAACCCAACGAAGGCATCCACCTACCACTCAGCTGATCCAACTCGAGGAAAGAATCTAGTTTGTCGCCATCACCAACCATTCCACATACGACCTAGATGTTTCTCATCAGTTCCAAATAATGATAATGCAACAAAGTCTCACAATCATTCTGAAGAACCTTCCTTTTCATGGAATGAGCTATCTACAGAGTTACAGTGATTCACACCAGCTCGATGACTAGTCTTGTTATGCCGGCAGAAACTCATTATTCAAAGATCAAGGTCAATAACAGACTAAATCAACATATTGCTAAAGTTTAGCTAACCTAGTTAGTCATGTCGACCTAAAATTAATCAAATTCAGTCGACCAGCTGCGCCGACTCAGTCAAGTCGACTGAACTGGCCTTACTGAGTCAAAGTCATGCTAGCCCAACTGATGAAGTCATAAAATAGCTGAGCCATAGGATCTTATATGCAAAATACCTAAAATAATATGTAACGAACCAATTAAAGCTAAGGTAGAATGTAATATAATATATTATACCCTCTCTCTTATCATTTTATGAGAAATGACTAATGGACAAGACGTTTAACTATTCATTTATTGTTCATTTCTCTCTTTGTCTCTATATCTCCCTCTTTTCTTGCACTCTAACCCTTAGAGTTTGATTCACGGACAAATTAGGATTCAACAAATTTATAATCAATTGAATCAATGTGAGCTATTTGATTACGTGTTTAAAATTTAGTTAAAAATATCAAAATGCTAAAGCCCATTAGTAGAGCATCATTATCCACATGAATAAGACATAGGCTTGAGTTTGAAGGGTGCTTGTAGATTCAAACGATGTTATAGCTATACCTGATACCTATGCTAACAACAACCACCAATAATTAGTGTAACCCAAATTTTGTCCCTCGTTTATTGTTTATCGGCCAACATCATTTGACCATTATCACCTTAACATCATTGTATATAACGACTTGAGCTTAACATGTTAGCTCATCTAGCTTGGCTCACAGGCCACTTATTGAGCTGAGCCAAAGTCAGCCAATAAGTCAGCTTGACTCAGTGAAACCCCCAGCGTTGTCTAACAACCATCGTCTAACAACAATTGCCTTCGAAATATCCAAAACCACCATATCTACATCATCCGATCAGTTTGGTCGAATCATTGTCATCAAACTAGCATCACCAGTCGATCAATTTTTCACCCCCGCTACTTCTAGCTTTAGTATAATTACAAGACGCCAACTTTAAGTGCATTATTATCTCATTTAAGGAAAAATAGAGCTCTATGATTATAAATATATAGAGAGGGTACTTGTGAAATAAATTTAATCATTCTAAGATCGATTTTGATCAGAATATTCTTAAAAAATTCTTAACCCAATAAAATTTGAGCCAGAATGGATTAAACAGTCTAAAATCAATCCATTATTGTAGTTTAAAAAACCACACAATTCTTATTAACATATCTAACACCTAAACTTTCATGTTTACAAACATTCAAATCTGTAACCTAAACAAAAGAAAATACCACTATTTTGAACTTTTAAAAAGTACTTTTCCTGAAAGTTTAAGTTTAAAAAGTACTTTTCCTGAAATTTTAAGGTATTAGATTTGAAGGACTATGTATATTTCCAATTAAAAAGAAAGAAAGATTTTCACATATACCACTCAATTCCTATGTATTTAAATATCCAACACGTAAATTTCAATTTTCACATACATGTCATTTTACTTGTGCATGAAATAGTGGTGATTTTGATGCAATACGAAAGATTTAAGTGGTAAAAATGTAAAAAAGGAAAATGCTACTTTTAGATATGTAAATACATAGGAATCGGGCCGGGTGGAATGTAAAACCCGCAAAAGAAAAAACAGTTCTGTTTGAGCCTAAGAAACACCATAACAATTTCTTAAACCAAAATAATTAAATTAAAGGAAGATTCACATGTAAACCACACAATTCTCATATATTTATTTAACATCAAAACATTAATTTTTTACTTTATACCACTTAATTGTGTGTTTCACTTTTCAAAAGTTAGCAAAAGTGATATTTTAGATGTGACATGAAAGATTTGAGTGTTATAAATGTAAAAAAATTATAATATAGGTATTAGATATGTAATTTCAAAAGAATTGTGTGGAGAAAAATTTGCGTACATAAGACGTACGCAGAGCTGCGTACGTCAAACAGGTTACAGGGATGATTTTAGGATGTTATAACCGAGTTATACCCCCTGTAACCTCCCTGTAACCTACCTGTGCCTTCTAATAAGTTCCGCGCTTCTGTTTTCATATACAAACAGGTTACAGAGAGGTTACAGGGGGTATAATGCTGTTATAACCTTTCAAAATCCTCCCTATAATTTGTTTGCGGGTTACAGAAGTACGCAGCTCTGCGTACGTCTTATGTACGCAAATTTTTTCCACTTGTGTGACATTCATTAAAAAAAAAGTTAAAAAGGAAGATTTGCATGCATAACACTCAATTCTGACGTATTTACATATCTAACGCCCAAACTTCAATTTTTACATACATACCAATTTGCCATTGCATGAAAAGATGTACTTCATTTTTTTAAAAATTAAAATGCTGTTATTTTTTTATAAAATACAGAAGATTCGGGTGTTAAAACTGTAAAATGCAAAAGTCTAGATGTAAGATATGTAAATACATATGAACTGGGTGGTATTTATGTAAATGCACCTTAAAAAACAGAATTTTCATAACATAACNTCCTCTCTGGCACAATGGGCCCTAAGGAGCTGGTACTCGAATTGTTTGGTATATTAGGGGTGGTTGAAGGATCGTATAATAGCCTCTGGTCTTACTACAACTCTAGATGGTCATCCATATGAAGACTGCAATAAGATTCGCTTCATACGTCTAACGTGTAAGGTGGCTTGTCCATGAAGATGCCTACTTGAGCAACTGAGATATGGGATGTATAAGATTTGAGTTAAGCGATAGCATATCAGATGGATCTCCCTCACAACTTCAATTACTCGATGCAAGTATTTGAAATAAAAAAAAATAAACCCAAGGTATGACAAGCTCATAAAAGTAAACACTTTCCATTTTTCATGAAGTTNTTATAATTTAAGGGGTATTTACATATATAGCATGCAATTCCCATGGATTTCAGCATCTCACATAAAAAATTTCATATTTACAAGCATAGGACTCAATTCTTCCGTATCATATCAAAAATAGCACTAATTGCCACTTTTTAATAGTCAAATCCATCTTTTATAGATAAAGTGCAATGTGTGTAAATATGAAAGTTTAGGTGTGAGATATGTAAATTCATAACAGTTGAGTGCTACATATGTAAATTTCCCTTAATTTAAATATCTTATATCTTATTTTGATTCATCCGATCAAAACCAAAATGTTAAAATTAGACTATCAGAATTGGCTCATTCTTTAAGTATTGACCGAGTTTGTTAGTTAAATCCCGATTTGATGCAAAAACAGCTTCGGGCTTGGACCGAACCGGTCAAAGGATCGGTTCATGGTCGAACCAGCAAATCTAATCTGATTTTTAAAATCATGCTTCTTATATAAATGACCAAAAATATGAAAAAAAAAAAGATGGAGCACTTACATAAGCAAGAAGATTACACCAAGAATCAGATTCATGAAAACCAGCATTTTTTTTCCCACTCACAATCTCGAGAAGCAGAACTCCGAAGCTAAATACATCCGACTTGACAGAGAAGAGACCATTAAAAGCGTATTCTGGAGAGATATAGCCACTAAATATGTAGCAAAAAAGAACTAATTAGCATCCAAAAGAATAGATAAAAGTCCAATTTTTAAGGCTTGAACATAAAAAAACGAGATTTTAAACTAGAAAGCGTTGTGAGAATTTAAATTTCAAAAATCAAAAAGCCAGTTCGACCGTGAACCGGTCATAGGTCCAGTTCCGATTGACATAAAAAACCCCTTCCGAATGGAACCATCCGGAATCGGTTCAACCCCTGAACCGGCGAACCGGCTTCGGTTCTAAGGAGCCGTTTGATTCATGGACATTTACATATATAACACCTCAATTTTATGTATTTTACATATCTAACACCTAAACCCTAATTTTTATATTTATACCACCCAAATCGCTCATATCACATAAAAAAATCATCATCACTAAGATTCAATTTACATACATACCACTTAATTTTATTTATTTACATATCTAACACCTAATTTCTTTTTATTTTACTATTATACCACCAAAATTATCCATATAACATAAAACATATCACTATCTTAATTTTTAGAAAGTGAAATATATGTTTTCATGCATAGAGATAAAATGACATATGTTAAAATTGAATTTTAGGTGTTAATTATTTAAATAGATATGAATTGAGAAAAATGTAAATCATATATATTGTCATTTTTAAATACATTTATAATTTATTAGGTCATCCGGTTAAACCTCCAGTTCAAACCCAATTCAACCTTTGAACCTTGAATCTTAAACCTCTTCTTCTACCTGTTCAATGTCTGGTTCGATTTTCACAACCTTGATAATTACATACAGATCACTCAAAATATTGATATTTAGAAATTAATCATTCAGGTGATTTTCTTGAACTAATGAACCTATGTATTTACGAATGCCAACATCAAGCTATTGAGATTTAGATAAAACTTAAAAGTATGGGTTGGGTTTTACCATGATTACAAGCAACCAAATGAACCCTAATCAGAGTTCATTCAAAAAAATTACCAAGTAGTTCAGATACTTACAAGGTGCCAACAACTCTTCGAGTGTTTGCTTGGTGGGTATCATTAGAATCGAAAATTCTCGCCAAGCCGAAATCTGAGATCTTAGGGTTCATCTCAGCATCTAAGAGAATATTGCTCGCTTTTAAATCCCGATGAACGATTCTTAATCTGGAGTGCTTATGAAGATAAAGAAGCCCCTCAGCTATTCCTTCGATTATTTGAAAACGTCTTTCCCAATATAATTTAAAACCTTCTTCAATATCTGCAAAAAAAATAGAACATAAACAGCATTTCAAAGAATATCAACAACAACAATAACAAAGTCTTAATCCCACTACGTGGGGTCGGATTAATCCCACTAC